>JARJDT010018834.1:0-37083 GCA_030264655.1 Leptusa sp. GC000079
AAATTCAGAATACTTGTTGGTGCAAATAGGCCTAATTGTTTAATTAGTGAAAAACGCGCAATATCCAACATTTTTGCGCCTAAAACTTTTAAACATCTTGAAAAATTAGTTGCCTACAATAAAACCCTACTTTTGGCGTTGATTTCGCGCCTGGCAGCCATGGCAGATAATGCCCTTTAACATGTTATACTTCTGTCACAGCTCACAGCTTGTGTGCTATCCCAATTTTCTAATGTTTGTGTTGTGATTGTGCGGTTTAAAGTTCAGAAATGTACCGAAATTTGTTTGTATCGTCATAAAGTACGTAGATTCAGTTCGTATTTCGATTCTAAATACATCGAAAAGGCGTCAAAGAATTTGCGTGGTTTTTAAATAAGACGCATTATTGGTGAGCATTAATTTATTTCAATCAGTATTTAGTTATATTTCACAAGAAACTACAACTTGTTCACAATCTTAAATTTTCACTTGTCTTGCCTCTAACTGTCTTCTGTTCTTCTTGTAGTTGTGCAATGTTTGCACGTAGCACCAGCAATAACACGGTTCTTCTTCGTAGATTAATAAATATCACATTCAGCATGTCTTCAGCTTCAGCACCAGCTTGCGACAGACGCCGCGACATTCAGCCAAAAACAAATGTTAAAGTCGATGTGGCCAACTACATCATTGCTGATAAACCAGATCAATCACGGTTCGAAATGCCCATTAACGGTGATATTGCTTATGTTGAGTATTTGAAAGATGGTAACACTTTTGATTTGGTGGAGTCTCTTGTACCTGAACACCTTTCTGGGCAAGGTTTGGGCAAAATATTGGCTGGGGTTAGTTAGTTCACTCAAACTATTTTATGCACATTTTTACGTTCCTATAAAATTAAGCTGGCTTGGTCTATTGTTACTTAACATTTTTTAATTGTGGTCTTTTGATTGTTTCAGAAAACATTTGATCACATCATCAGTCAAAATGGCAAAATAAAGCTGACATGTGATTTTCTGAAGTATTACTTTGAGCAAAACAAGGACAAGTACCAAGCTCATGTTGTTTAAGTTATTGTTTTCTAATTAAATTAAATTATTGAAAAATTATTTTGCAAAACTAGACTGAATTAAATAGTCGTAATAAAATGGAGTTTACTGATGTGAAAGCAAAAATCTATTTTTACCTCCGCGAAAAATTGTACAACTCAATGCTATTGGCTTGCAATGACGCATTAAAAAAATTTGTTGGCGAAGTTAATCTTAATTTGTATCATGCACTAGCTTTACATTTGAATAACCGTTACACAGAGTGCATCCGCGAGCTGGAAGTTTTGCGTAGTGAAACCGACTTACGTTTAGCCACTACAATCGCGCTAATATACACACACAAACGCATTCAGACCACTGATAACGAAATACTGGGTGCTCTTGATAACTCGTTGCGAGAACATCGAAGAAATGCAACAGTCGCAGATTATTGCAACTCTGCATTTGTGCTCTACGCCCTGGAAAAGTACGAAAAAGCGCTGGAATACATCGAAAAATCGGCCAAGTCCGGCGGTGAACAGATCGAGATACATAGCATCAAAGGCTGGATTTTGGTTAAACTTGCCTATCAGAACCTCGCCAGCGTGCGGGACTGCGTTCAAGTATTCGAAAAGTGCGTGCGCGAGTCGAAGCGCCATTTGGACTTCAGTATGGGTTTGTGTGAGGCATACATGCTAGATAAGAACTATTCAGAAGCCCTAAACATTGCAAATAAAGCAATAGTCCGTTTCCCAGCACTTAATATCCCCCTAATGTACAAAGCGAAAGTATTGTTTTCCATGCAAGATTTTGATCCTGCCATTGAAAGTTGCAACCGATTGCTTGGGACAGACGATAGAAATTACATAGCTCTAAAATTGTTAATTTTGATCTATTTATGTCGGGATGGTAATTATTCTGAGGCTGCTCTCGAAATTAGCAAGTTTTCGCAGGTGCTGCAAGTAACAGAGCCTAAGAACGCGCAGATTTTGATTGATAATGGGGCCTTGTTTTCTCGGTTATGTAGCAGGGACTTTGCAGTATTACAAGAAACCTTTAACATGTTAGATAAAGCTGTTCACTTGAACACTGGTGATATAAAATCTATGATTGAGTTAGGCTATCAATGTTTGTTGCAAAACAAGCCAAAAGATGCTTTGAAATATTACCGAACAGCTTCAAAGACTGATAACACCAGTTTTAACGCGTTGCTAGGAATGACTTTGAGTGAAATGTCGGAGAATTCTAAGAATGATCAGATCAAGCAACAAATATTTTTCCTCCTTGAACTGGAGACTGAACCAAATCCCTTACTGTTGTACATGCGCGCTAAACTAGCCGAAAGTATGGAGAGTTCTGTCCAGTTCCTGGAAGAAGCTTGCAATGAACAACTAAAACCCGTTATGAACCTACCCTTTTGCGAGTATTACTTGTCTAAGTTAGACGCCGACTTTCTTCTGGAGCTTGTCAAATACTATCTTACTTTCGCGCCGAAAACTTCAAGCTTTTCTATCTCAATGACCCAAACAAAATCAGCACCTAATAACATTCTTACGAATGCGCTGAACACTTTGCGGTTGATAACACGCGCGTTGCCAGGGAGTGAAGAAGCGCACTTGCTCTTCGCCCAAGTGCAATTTGCACGTGGAGATCATTTCGAAGCGACGCAAACCCTGAATCACTTGATTGAACTTGATGGCTCGAGCAGTGACGCTCATTTGTTAATGGCCCAAATTCACCTGAACAACGCCTTATTCGAAAGAGCCTCGCAATCTTTGGAAGTTGGCCTCAGTCATAATTTTCAAGTACGCGACAGACCTCTTTATCATTTGATTTTTGGCCTCATTGAGAAAGCTAAGGGGAATTACGAAGATGCAATAAAATCTTTCAATACCGCTTTGTCTGTCATTGATGCGAATAAATTGAAAACTGGTGCGATGGATGAGATTTCAATTTCGGACAAAGCAACGATTTACATAGAGTTAATTAACGCGCATCGAGACGCCAGTCAAGTCCATGAAGCTTCTAAATTAATGGAAGAAGCCATGGGGGAGTTTCGTAATACTCCCGAAGAGGCGCGTTTCATGATACTCAATGCTGAAAACGCGGCAGATCTTGACGATGTACAGAAAGCTATTGACATGCTTTCCAAAGTAACACCGAATGAATCTTACTATTTGACTGCGCGTACTAAACTTGCCGAAATTTTCCTGAACCGTAGACAGGACAAGAAAGCTTTTCTGAACTGCTATCAAGAAATGGTGCAGTTCAATATGAGTCCTGAAAGCTTCCTGTTGCTTGGTGATGCGTATATGAAAATTCTCGAACCTGATAAAGCACTAGATGCGTACAATAACGCCTTGCAAATGAGCCCGACAGATCCCCATCTTATGTCTAAAATGGGGAAGGCTTTAATTGATACGCATTACTATAAGAAAGCGGTTAGTTACTACAAGGACTCAATTGAAGCTACTGGCAATCCTGAGCTGAAACTGCAATTGGGGGAACTGTACATGCAGCTCAAGGAGTATGACAAGTCGGAGAATTTACTTAGTGCAGAGATTGAGCATGAAATCAAGAAGACACAGAATGATGATTTGATTTCGCTGCAGTACAGGAGCAAGATTTATAGGTTGTTGGCTGATGTCTTGGAAAAAAATGGGAAGATTAAGGCCGCTAATGATGCGTTGAAGGCTGGAAGGGATAATCAAAGCCGGGTTAGGAAGATTTTATCTGTTGAACAAGCAGGTAACTTTTGGTTTCTTACTTATTGACATTTTATTTTATTAATAAGATTATAATAATTATCAACTAACTCTAATTTTAAATAATAACGTCTAAAATTTTCCTTTTAAATGAATTGAAATTAAAATGTTATTTTGCAATGGTTAATTTTTAAATAAAACTGAATTGTTTTGTTATCAGTTAATTGCTGATCACCAAGTTAACACTATTACGGAACACTTTGTATATATATTATTTATTTGCATTTATTGAGGATTTACACAAAATATTCAAAATCAATTTATCGAGAAATTAGTTGCAATGATTTTGAATCTTTTTAAAATTACTGGTTTTGATTAATTTTGTAGTTTCCATATTCAAACTTTGTGAACAGCAATGTACTGAAAAAATAACACATGTGTTATGTGAAATAACATTAATTTATATTTTTTAAAAGGAACATTTTAGTTCTGTAAAATTCTTTCCAAAAACAAGATAAAAAGAGACAAATGTATTTCTTATAGTAATTCCGAATGAAGAAATAGAACTGTTAATTCAGTTCAATGTAAAACTTGCTGAATTAGCAATAAATACTCGCGAAAGTGGACAAGCGATTAATTTCTACAAAGATGCGCTTGCTGTATCTCCATCCAATCACAAACTATTAGCCGCGTTGGCAAAACTATACATGCAGGTAAGTTCGACGACATTCTCATTGTTCTCGGGCATTTATCTTCACGGCTTCATGCTTGAATTTAGTTGAATCACGTTGATGTGTGCCAACAAACTTGCGCGAAACTGTTGAATCTCGATCCTGACAATGAGACAGCTTCAGTCCTAATGGCTGATCTATCATTCCGCAAAGTCGATTTCGACATGGCGGTTTTCCATTTTACTCAACTGGTAAACAAACAACCGACTAACTGGGTGGCTTTAGTGCGTCTTGTCGAAGTCCTAAGACGCACTGGTAACTTAGAAGAAGTCCCGCAGTATCTCAAACAAGCCGAACAATTCGCCGAGAATCAACGCGAACCAGGCTTGTTTTACTGCTCAGCTATGTATCAATGGTACACAGGAAACCTAAACTCAGCCTTGAGGAATTTTAATCAAGCGAGGCAGGACCCAGATTGGGGGGCGGACGCCATCATCAACATGATTGAAATCTGTCTGAATCCTGACGACGAAATGTTCGGTGATCAATTCAACGTCGACGTTGATGATTTTGATTATCGCGATTCGCGAACTATGGCTATAAAAACCGGTACTGCTGATTTCATCATTACCATTTCTTAAGATTACTAAGCGTTTGTTTCAGCTGAACGTCTTTTGCGCGAACTTCGCCAACTGTCATTCGGTGATTCAACATTGAAATGCCGTCTTCTCAACAACTTCATCCTTCTAGCAACGAAAGAAAAACATAATATTGAGCGCGCACTTGAGGATTTTATCACTTTAGCATCGCAGGAAGCCTACAAGGAGCAGATCGGACCTGTCTTAGGTGTTGCGACCGCATATACAATGCTTAAACAGACACAACGCGCTAAAACACAACTTAAGCGACTAATTAAAAGCGTGTGGACGTTTGAAGATGCCGATTATCTCGAACGCTGTTGGCTCCTACTTGCTGATTACTACATACAGTCGGGGAAATACGATTTGGCTAGTGATTTGATTAAAAAAGTTTTGCAATATAATAAGGCGAGTAGCAAAGCTTATGAGTTTGCCGGTTTTGTCGCGGAAAAAGAGCAGAAATATCGGGACGCTGCCACAAGTTACGAAGCTTCGTGGAAACACAATGGCAAAAATAATCCTAACATTGGTTATCGACTTGCTTACAATTTGATGAAATGTAAAAGATACGCGGATGCCATTGACGTTGGGCAATTGATTTTGAAAAATCATCCAGAATATATTAAAATCAAGAAAGATGTTTTGGATAAGAGTATTAATAATCTGCGTACTTAATAACTTCTTAAGAAATATTTTTAACTCACTTTTTGCACTTAAATCTTGATCAGTTTGAATTAAGAAAATTGTAATTGTAATGACTAATTACGAAGTGTTTTTCAATAATTGTATTAATGTAGTCATGCGCGACGCGTGTTGAAGAGGAAATAAAAATAAAGCACACGTGTTCATTGAATTGCAATATATTGCACCTGAAAAGAATGTGTTATTTGGCACTTGACTTGCACTTTGATGTCATTGCCGATTGGCAATGATCTCGAAAATCGTACATTTAACAATTAGCAGCGCTTCAAGTGTCTCGTATACGCAAAACAAAACACAAATTAAGTACGTTTTATGCAGCATCCCATCAGCAATGCACGACCACTTAGACATCATGTATACCAAAATGAAACCCGCCACAAGTCCAAGTGTCTCTTGGGCCGGTTCCGACGTCCTGATATCTGTCCATGAACTCGATTCGGATGTCGACGATGAAGGTAGGTGCTATGCATATACATAAGAAATAAGAACAAGGAACAAAACTGCGTATTCTATGCAGCACACTAATTAATATTCATTAATTTACTTACACTTTACACTTAATTAACATACACACAAAGAATTAATTACATTTACAAAGACTAAAGACAGAAGACAATAAGAATGAGAATGTAAAGACAACATTGATTCGGTTATTTGATTGTGTAATGTCTTATCTTTCTAAAGATTTAAATACATGACTTTCATGGCACTAATCGCGCCGAAGAAAGCCAATATGCTTGCGACCGCCACTACTGCAGTCGTAGTGCCGGATACCACGACGATTGTTCCCATGCATATCGATAAAATGAATTGCGCGAGGAAAACCATACTCGAAACAAGTGCTATATCCGTGCCCAAACCGCGTACTTGACCACCACTTACACCTACGCCTTCAGTGTTTATCTCAAACTGAAACAAATAAACCACAAACAATATGACACACATTTTTTGAAATTAGTTTGTTCTCGAAAACTGAACCATTTGCAATGAATCTAACGACTGATGCTCGTTTTTTTTGTGCCTTTAATGTTCTACTTTAAATTTTCAGTCTTGATTTGCCAAGATCAAGCCTATTGCAAATGACTACATAGACAAGAAATATGTATCAAGAAAAATTACAAGAAAAGATTTTAAAATTGCTTGGCATGAAGAGGTCTAAAAATATCTGGAAAATTCAAAAAAATATATCAAAAATATTTAAATGAAAATAATTCAAAACTTTTTAAAAAACTGATTTTTCCACCGAAAAAATTTTCAAGATAAATCAAAACTATACCCTTATACATAGTTTTCGATTATGACTTCTTACTAAGCTATATTAGTTTAGAAAAATTATTTAAAAATTTCTTAAATTTGCATTGAAACTAAAATAAATGTTGGTAGCAAGTTGAGAAATTAGTTTACCTTTCCTGTAGAATGATAATGTGCAACGAGTAAGTACGGCATTGTGAAGAGCGTCGAATACATTACACCCGCAGTCCAGCTAAATACGATTACGCCAACTTTATGTTTAGTTAAAGCCATCAAACACATCCCAGTAGAGTAGACTACAAGTCCGCCAACATAGACGCGTTTCGCACTTTTATAAAACAATTTAATATTTTAATTATAGACTTTCAAAAAGACGCATTTTAAAATTTAAAATTACGTACCCAAAGCGCTTAATTAGTCGCTCAATTATTGACGAATAGCACGCACATGACAATGAGTACATGGACATACCCCAGCATCCGAAACGCACACCATCTTCGTACAAAGCGCGACTTTCGCTGCCTTCAGGTGCCTGCAATTTTAATTACGCCCATCGGAATAATTGCTACTTGTAAGTTGATGCTAAAAATGAGCAACTCACTGTGGGTGAGCCATTAAACACCGCTTCGCCGACGAAATCAGTGAAATACAACGAGTAGCAGACGTGCGCCATCCAACAGAACAAATTCGTCAAACACAATATGCGCAAACTGTACGGCATGCAAACGATGCTCTTGAGATATGTGACTAATGAAGCGTCCGGATGAACAATCATGCTGGATTGTTGCTTCACAATCTTCCTTCTTTTATTTGCCTCATTTTCATTATCGTTTTCGTGTTCTTCCTTGTTCGAATCAATATTTTCATAAAAAGTTGTCTCTTTCCCACACTAAAATTTATAACAATTTATTTGATGCGCGCCAGAATTGAGCTGGTTGGATAATAGATTCTTTGTCGCTTGCTGTGAGCGAGGATATCAGAGGATTGCAAGGATGAGGAAATTGAAATAGATTGCGTAAATTTAATTCAATAAACCTCGTTGTTTTCTACGTTCACGCTTCCATAACCCACGCTAGCGCCGTTCGTTTTATGCAAATTCTCCATTTGATAGCTTTCCAATAACTGTAGGGGAATTTCTTTGAAACTTGTTATTGTGAATGTCACGCATACGATGAAGATAATCGTGATGAGTGTGAAGACTGCGCGTACGTGTCCACCTAATAAAATGCCTAATAAAGACGAAAATTTCAAACATTTTTCCTTGATATAATTTCGCTAAAAAATTTTACCAATAGTTGTAACATCCCAGTTGATACCACCTAAAGCATATCCCAAGAATCCTCCAAGGCCGGCTATTATTGTGAAAGTGCTTAATCCTTTCGCGTGGTCATCTTGAGACATTTATTTTATTGATTATATTGACACATTTATAAAGAATTTATAAATTTTATGTATTTATTTCGTGGGATTAAAAATGGCAAAAAATGATTTACGAGTTACCTTCAACGGTGACATCCAAAAGGTAAGTCCTTGCAGGGCTTTGACATGCATCGGCATCAAAATCCAATAAAACTGTCCCCAATATTGTGAAGAAAACACCCCATGGGTGACTATTATTCTGCACTTGATCATTTATTTCAACTTGGTTTGAGGAACTTGTTGCGGATGTTCGATGTGAAACAACTTGTTGATACGTTGTGTTAGGGTAATAATCACCTAACGCATAGCCAATATCTTCACCATTTGGTACTAATATTAGTCCTAACATCATTCGTGATTTGTCAGAATATAAAAGTTGTTTTAAAATTAAAATAAAAATTAACTAATTTTACCTAAAAGTACACCTAATGACATGAAGAAAATAAACGGTCGCCTTCGACCAATGTTCAAAGGACATTTGTCACTGAGTGATCCTAGGATCGGTGTCAGAAAGAATCCTACCAAAGGACTCAGCGCCCATACTAAAGTCATATGCTTATGTTCAACACCAATTTTCAACAAAGTTGGCGAAACGAAAGCCGTTTCTGCAGCATAGGAAAATTCTATGCCCATGACTGCAGCTGATATTCTTATTAATTCTGAACGTGTCTTTTGTCTACAATATCACGACCTAAATTGTTTTTTCTTCTAATTTTTATTAAATCGGTTTTTACCTGAAAACATGTGAATGTTCTTCTGTTATAGTATCACCAGGTTTAGGAACACCGAAACACTTTTCTTTCACATTTTCCAACACACCACCAGAATTATTTTCCTTGTAACTTGCAAACTTTTCGCGTAAATTGTCCCGAAACGAATGCAATCGTCCCACGAATCCTTGATATTCGTATAATTTTTCAGCCATTTTAAAATTTTGTTTTAAATCTATACACTGTATGGCAATTTAAGAGAGTTAACTAGAAGCTGGGAACACTGACAGCAAGGGAATAAACAATGAAGTCGGGAAGCTGGAAGGACCGAACGCGAATGAAGATGCAACAACTCTCGGTGATAAACAGAAGCGAACACATAATAAAAGAGGCTTGCGCTCTGTTTGAAAACTCTGTTTAGCAATTTCTTGCTTGCCGTTGCTTTCTATATGATAAGAAACCTTACTAATTAGGTCGCTTAATTGGATCACGGATTGATCACTATATAACAAGTTGCGCATCGATTTATTTTTATATATAAAGCAAAAGTGAAAATTTTCTTGTAACACAGGTAACACTACAGACCTATACTTATGGTAAAAGACATCCAGTCATTAGTAAATCAACAATTAAACTTTCATTCTTGTCCGATTGTGACGAGATTTAGTTAAAATCAGCAGGGAAATTAAATTTCAAAATTTCAGTTTTTCTCTACAAAGAGCTATGAAAATTTTCTTAATTCAATTATTTATTCGATTTCCAAAATTTATGAAATTTTTAATAAAATAAATAATCCTTAACTTAAATATTGAGTTTAAAAAATATACTAGGTTACTAGTTGTTTTAATATTGCATTTTCATCTTTCAATACCTAAGAGGAATGATTTTTTCAAGAGAAAGTGCGTCTTTTTAAATCACCCTGTATATGATTTACAATGACGCCAGTACATAGCGCTAATTAATGCAATATTTAAAAAAAATTAAATATATTAATTGAATTATACGTATTATGATTAAGATTAAGACATCAACATAGGATTTGTATTTAGGTAAATGAAAGTACAATGAACTTTCAGCATGATACACAACGATATAAACTTGAAAACTGAACATTAGACCATAATATGTATAATGAGTTACCAAGAGTATAATTTATTAATCAATAAACATGCCAAGCAATTTGTTTTTGTTCTATATCAATAACTTAATCATTATACGTCAAATTTATCTCTTATTCCGGATTCTTTTAGGGCAATCGACAGCTTGTTCCGCTCTTTAGTCTTATTTGAGCAAGGACTTCCTTTTTATAGGCACGCTCGATGTTCAACCTGATTTAGGCATGGACATGGCACACAGACCTATATTAATAATATAATAATAAATTATACACAGTGTCCCCAAGCAAACTGCAAAACTCGCTTTCCACTTAAATTTTATTAATAAGTTCTTGAAACAGGTTGTTTACTCCGAAACTGATCTTTTAAACATAAAATAAATAAATAAATTAGATTCATATCTAATCGGAGTAAAAGTAGCATTTGATATAAATTTTAATATCGATCTTGTCGTGGTGCCGTGAAAACATTTGTTTGCATAATAAATAAACGAATGACCATCGTCTGCGAGGCGCACGATAATTGCTTGATTTCGTTTTCGTCGTCGTGAGATAATTTATTACATCGATAGTGTATTCAGACATGTCGGACTGCCGGCTATTTTCAATGCGATTGTTTATCATTCGGGCAATTAGGAAATTAAGTATAAATTACTCAATTCAATGTAGCTCGAATGGATAAAGTAATATCTGATTATAATTGCATCACTTTACAATTTTAACAATTTACATTCACATCATTCATTTCATACTTCAGAGCTTCGTATTTGCTATACTTGAATCTTACTTCTTTTCGTTCTGTGGTTTTACATTATTTATTATTATTAATGCGGTTTGTTCCTTTAACATTGGTTAATTAATTGCACCAAACTTATTGCATGCTGCAAGTCGTTACTTCTTGTTGGGTTCCTGTCATATTCACTCATAAAAAGCTGTCGGCTACTTTGTAATTATCTGATTGCCCATTTCAACAGATGTACATACGTGAAAAATTAAACAAATAAACTGCTGAGCTAATGTCAAAGAAAACAAACATTTCAAGACGACCTTATGAGCTTTTCGACAGCACTCACTCATGCTGGTCATTAAACATTGAAGAAAAACGCGCACCTCAATTTTTGCCTGCACATGTAATGATTTCATTTTTGAGTAATGAACACGTTCTTCTTTTAAGTACTTTCATCTCGATTTAAACTTTGTTTTTCGTTTTCATATTTCATATTCATATCCTCTGACCACGAACAGCAAAACGGAAACTGAAAACGGGTTATTATCAAGTAATTGTTCAATGCTACGCTTAATATCCCATAAATCGGTATAATTTTCAAGAATTGCAAAAACAAAATTCGAATTTTTCTCCAAACAAATAAATTAAATTCGATACATAAAAATCATTTCTCTTTTGGCAAGTTGACACCATAAATTAAGAAATACAAATGTATGAATATCAAACAGCGAATGAGGATTTATGGAATTGAGGAACTAATAGCGAGGCTCTCAAGAGAAACCGGCGGCGACGATCTTGACATCCAACATGCTACAGTTAAACAACCACAAGAACAATTCACCAACACATTGCAAACGATATGTAAATCTACACACGTGCAGATTGAATGTTAAGTGTGGAACATTGAATCGTGCAAATGTCGTCGTCATCGTCACCGGTGAAATTAGCGAGGCCGCTTGTTGTCGCCGTCATTTATTTCTTGTGTCGGTCAATAATCATCAGCCATCCACAATGGCAGCGTACTTGCTTTAGCTTCAACTGCAATCAGAACATAACAACTACATCCGTGGTTTTGAACGTGTTGACGTTAATTGATCTTTCCAGGACGAAATGCGTGTCTCAAACTCTTTATTTCAACATTTTCAATGTTTCAATTATAAAATCTCCTTATTTATGGACATTATCGACTTCATGTGCACACGTTAAACAATTATTATGCAAATCGACAAAGTAAAATACAAACATCGATGAAAACAACGCATCAAGGATGTGACCACAGCGTTGGGCTTGGTTTTGATTTCGTCGAAGTCAATTGTTTAGTCTAGTTGTGCGTTGCGCGAATGTAATTTAAATAATTGATAATCGATGAGCGTTCTGGTTTTGCAAAAAATATTGCAGAACCTCGTAGACGTGTTGTTGTGGAAATAACGAAAATAAAATATAATCAAAACTGTCTTGTTCGCATAGATTGCGTTGGGCGTGATTTACATGCGAAATTCTTGACGCGAAGCGAATTCACAAAGGACGAATGAAATTGGGTTAAAGTCAAGAAATGAATCAAATTCTTTTCGGAATTCGGAAACAAGAATGATTTATTTCACATTTAATTTCATTAGAATAGGACAACAAATTTACGACGGCCAATTAGACATGGATATAATCAGCCAATTAAAGGGAATTAAGACCAACATTTTGAAAGGATTTTGGAATTATTTACAATATTGGCAATTTCTGTATTAAATTATGCTTTCATTTTTTAGCAGTTGAATTTTCTGCCCTCTTTAAACACCTTGTATAAGCATGCGTATAAATTTATATAGCTGCATTGTCAGAAATTCCTACTATGGGACTAAAATTGCTAGAGGAAACCCCCTAATCCTTGATAAGGATCAATCCTATGTTGTCATCATATGTTCATTCACTTGGAATTTCTGTTGCTTTCCTAATATCTAAAGATAATTAAGACTTGACGTCTCTCTTTACTTGACATAATCCTTTTATAGTTCATTGATTTTAATTCTTGGTCTTCGTGATTGATTCGTTCAAGACTATTAATTTAGACATTAGAGTTTATTGATTTATCATGGAAGTTTTCTATTTTGTCTATAAAGCTTGAAGTATTGTATACAACAGAAAGAAAATTGTTCATTACGACAGGAAATTCATTATTAACATTAGTTAATATCGTAATCTTCATTTCCAACTAAAATATTAAGTGATATTCATGGACAAATATTTACATGTTTCATGAATGTGTTTACGCCATATTCTAAATCTAAACAACAAATTAGAGTATGCAAAATAGTTTTGTAATGAAATTTCTTATAGGAATTTTGGCAATAACAAAATCATTTATGACGACGTGAAGAGAAAAGAGAACATCAATGACAACTTCTTAGCATTGCAGAAGTTTGTCCATTAAAGCAAATATGTTGATTAAATAAATGCGTTTAAAGTTTAAAGTGATCTGAAAACAAGTCATCTACCTATGACAAAGATTTACATTTATGCAAAATCAAAAATCATTGAATACCAACCTGTGACAAGCACTATACATAAAAATGTTTTAGGTATACAAGAAGTTGTAAACCATTAAAATATTTACAGCTGATATAATGCATACTATATGAAGATAAATATCGTAAAATAATAAATTAGCAGTAGTACAAAAATAGGAGGTGTTCTACTTTATTAATTTTCCATGGTCGAATATGTAACATAAACGACTTTGCTTGTTTTGTATTTATTAATTCATTTGCAAATTTCCAGCCTCAATATTAATTTTAATACAACTCTTTAATACTTTAAGCTCTTTATCTAAACTGCTGTCAAATATAAGTAGTGAAACATTAAAGATCTATTTAAAAGATAGGTGGATCTAACATTTAAAAACATTTAGATTTTGACATTAGATAACATATTTTGCGAATAAAGATTGTTATAAATATCAATATCAATAGTCGTGTAGTAATTAATGAATTCACGCGAAATGAATTGATTAACGAAAGGCTGTAATTTTATTTTGAACATGCAAGCAGCAGCAAGTTGAATATTTCAAAATATTTTGACATGTATAGTCTTAAGCTATCAGCAACTCTCAACTCTCGTTCAAGCTTTCAGTTTGATGGAGTTACAGTTTCAACAAATTCGCTAATTACATCCGTTCCACATTAATTTAATTCTTAACATGACACTCAGCATCGCGATTTCCGAAAAATTTTATCCTAAACTTATTAACCAATTCATCTAATTCTTATTAATTTTGTTTTTCATCTAGAAACAGTATAATCTATATTTTTCGGTTAGTCTGTATATCTGTAATTTTTACTACCTAACTTATAGCAGTCAATTTTACCAATTAGTCATTTTTCAAAAATGTGACACAAATATGATAAATCAAAACAAAGTCTACGTATACTTTGGAAAATAATAAATTAAATATTACGTTATTGTTTGCACCGCACTAAAACACATTTTATTTCAAGTGTGAATGTACTTTTCCATTAATAAAATAGTTGAATTCATTTATACATCGGAAAAATTTATGATAGATTGAGGACTAATCATATCAATCCTAAATTGACTAATAATTTTATAAAGTTTACCTCAATGAATATTTTATTTCTAAATTGAACGTTAAATTTAATTTTGTTTTTTTATTTTATGTCTGGAATTATAGATCTTCTCTCCAATGTAAAATAATTATCGAAGATTAAAGTCAAAATTATTATTTTTCGCAAAATTTAAATTTCTTACATTTTGTTTCTAATTAGGCTCTCTTCTTCTGATAGGCTTAGTTATATTATGGAATTTGAGGTAAAACGAATAACTAGAACTACCCTTACAATATTTCTAATTAATAACTGTACTTGGTAACATTCACCTATAGAGTGTTGCTCTAAATTTAGAAGAAATTTAATTCTCTACTTAGAAATTATAATTAGTGTAGTTGCAGCCATATACAATGTGTTTTTTTTTTAAATTTCGAAACATAACTAGCATAAAAACAATTATAATAACGTTTTCATTCCCTCCGGTTAGCTCCTTCATTATTTTAGTCCAGCAATTAAGATAATTATTCTATGTCAATCGATTAATCCAATTAACCCACAGTAAAACTGTAATATAAACAGAGTTGTTAATAAATAGGCATAAACAGATATGCATTCATTTGCAAATTTGTAAATCCTGTAAAAAGTAAAAGCACTTTCACTTTTCGTTTGTTAAGGTTTTCGTGGAAAAGTTTTAGAGATAAATTCATAATATAATTATGTGAATGTCGATTAGACTATATAAAAAGTATTATTGTAGTCTAGAGTATTTATTTGGTGTCAGGTTCACGTGTGAATCATGACTGAGTACCATTTTTCACCTGTTAATAAAACAATAAAAATTTTGATTTATAACATATTAATAAGTAATAATCTATTAGTAAACTATGAAGTAATTCAAAAAGAGATTTGAAGACTATTTGCATTTTGTCGTTGTGGTTGTAATCGATCTGCGGTTCGACTAAATTAAATATCTCTATTAAATGTAATTTATTCTAAGCTATTTCATTAATTTCTCAGTTATTGCCTGATGTATGAAGTAAGAATCATCTTCTTCACCATACTTTCTTCATCTCACAAGAAAGGAGAAATTTAAAATCTAACATTTTGTGATCACACTTGAAAAGGACGATGAAAAAATACGTAAATTAAGAAAACAACATAGTTATAAATAAACTATCAATCGATTTAATCGATTTGAAATCCACATGTGTAGGAATTTCCTATTGTTACAATTGAATTCGGTAACAAAATGGTTCATTTCGTAATTGCGCGCGGTGGAGTGCACATTGAGGCGATTCCGGCAAGAACCGGATACAACCGCCTCAAACAACCACTGAAAATAAATTTTTGTTATTTTCAAAAATATTCCTATCAACAATACTAATAATTTTTAACTGCTTGAAAAAGATCTAAAAATAACTAAACAAATAATTAGTAATTAATTAACGAAAGGTGTCGATGACGATGCGATATTATGGCTTTTGTCACAATTAACGACTTTTCGTTGAGTTTATATATAAACAAAGTGTGTGTCGCATATTTTTAGACACTGATGTTATTTATAACAAAAAGCGTGCAGTACTCGAAAGTCAAGCATCAATTCCAATTAATATCCGGCATGATCAATCATATTTGCCGTACTGAGACTTAGACCTCAGAGCGTTCAAATCTAAAGCACTTTTTTGCTAAAAATAAATACAAATTAATTTATGATCATTCGATCTGTATCAGTTTATTAATTTGTATCTGATCTCATAATCAGACGGATGGTGCTATTATTTACAAGTCATTTGGTATTATTTATAAAATTTAGGAGCTATAAATAATTCTTATAACAATGGAAAAAAGAGATTAGAGACTTTGCACGTGAGCCTTTAAAGATTCGCGGAGAGCGAGAGGGTGTAAATAGTAGGGATTAGCGCACTTAACTACGTGCAAAAAATTGAGACGTATCTAGGTATCAATCGTCATCATTTGTTGCGATAGCTTATGACATACCTATAAGTTGATGATCTTGAGATAATATATAAGTGATAATAGTGATTTGACCAATGAAACCGAGTGTCCTTTGAAGGCTACTCCTGCTACATTTTTTTGATCGGATGGCGCGAATCGCTCACGCACCAACCACTATATAATTAACTATTGTCGGCTCGCGTGCGCTTTTGAGTGTGTATTGTTAAGGAGAATATAGTTCTTCATTTGTATACTGATCGAATTAATTTATCCGAAATCATAAGTTTAGTGCGGTCTTAATTTCAAAGTGGTTCTAACTTCCACCGTGCATGTCAAACGAATCAAACAAATCTTCTTGAAAGATTTTAGTATTTAACAATTAAACTGTTTAAAAGAACGAAACAAAAATAGGTTGAAAATGGGTTAGTTTTAAACTTGATTAAAATTTTAAATTGCCGTTACCTAAGTTGCAAACTAATCAAAAATGTGTTCTTTCCAGGATTGGACTTTTTGGAAGCGCAGGGAGAAGACTTCGAACGTGCGCTTGAAAGCACAGGTGAGTCACATCTTTCTTTATACAACTTGCTTACATTAATTTATTCATTATTCGTTTTTATTCACTTTCGTTGATACATTTATTTACATGGCAAGTTTACGTTGGATTGGCCGGATTTTAAATTAATTCGTGCACGAGCAACTAATTAATTCAAACAAATTCAAATCAATTAAAAATACGTTACGTTAAATTTATCGCGTCATTAAACGCGCATTAATTAAATATTCTTTTTTTATGTAAATTATAAAATAAAATTATTTTGGAGCAAAATTTCTCAGAATAAATATTATGTAAATTTTAAAATTCGCGTTAAATTTAAACCATTCGATTTTGCTTTCTTTCATATTTGTTAAAATGGAACTAAACACTAACGCAACTCAATAAATTGAACCAGTATTAATTTATTTTATTGGTAGAATTTATAGAAATTTTAAATTCTAAAAATTTTTAAAATATTGTAAATAGAATTAAATTTATTTACTTTGTTTCAAATTAATTATTCTTTCTTATAATTTCAATATCAATAACAGAAATGACGAAATGATGGATAAAAGAGATTAGATGAATTAAAACATACTCGAAACAATAATTTACTAACTTAAAGAGAGAATAATTGATTAAATATTTGTTTTATTTAATTAAAAACGTGATACAAATTAAAATAACAAATATAATGATTATGTTACTTATGAATGTTATGTTAATTAAGACGTTTACGACGGGTGTCGATGTCGAACATATTTAATTAATGTTTCATTGGAAGGTATCTGATTTTGGCTCACCGTTCAATATTGACATGCTCTTATCTATACATGAATGACTGCGAGTAATAAAGGTATCTCAATCTGAGCGGAGTATCAGGCTATCTTTGATGTGATCAGTGTCGGTAGCTATAAATTTCAAAAATCAATTATCTCAATTTATACATTTAAAATACATATCTATAAGAACTTAATAACATATTATAATTCGAGTTTCCTCTTAATGAAAATTAAAATTAAACTGCCAAAATAAATGACAAATTAAATTGCAGACAATTTGTTAATCTTAAATCATTGATTCACTAAACAGGTGTACGTTACACAGCATAAAAAGATAAAGCCGCACTCGCACACAGTTCAAAAAGGTATAAAATTGATTGAAAGGTGACCATCGCGTTTAAATTACGCATTTTGTAAGTGTCGATAGTAAATCATTTCAAGCGCTTTCAATGCGCAAGCCATCAAGACGGAAAGTTACTGAATTATTTTACATAAATTATTCCATACGTTGTAAGTACATACATTATAAAACAAGAACAATTGAAGCATGAAAAGTAGCCATTAGCTGGTCGTAGTAAAACGAGTAGGCGTAATTTATTTGATCTTATTGAAACGAAAACTGAAACTTATGAATGAAGATTCGAAATTTACGATAAAGGAAAAGAATGCAGTTCTTTTTGTTCTTTAGGTATTTTGCGACTGAACTGGACAGTGGACACTGGACAATCAGTTACCTACGTGAATGCACACGAGTTGAACTTGAAGAAGTCAACATTCTTTCTATATGCATATGCACGTAGGGCCAAAATGAACGTCCCCAACAAAAGTTTGAATCGCACGAATGCACTTGACCTGATTACTTAGACTATTGTTTTCTTTACACCATACACCTTCAATCCGTACTTTAATTTTGAACACCAATTATTTGATCATAACTGAGTATGAGATGACGGATTCATTAAAATAAATATTGTAGCATGAGTGAATTTCATTGATTTCGAATTCAAATTTTGAGTGCTCGCTTTTGAAGTGTTTTGAATTGCGAATACTTCGAAAAGTGAGAATGCTCAAAAACTGAAGCATACGGTAATAAATGATGAATGGCTTAATAACCTCGACCTTGCCCATTATTAATGCGGATGCATAAATTATTCTTGTTTGTCGAAGCCTCCTATTAGACTATTAGGTATGGTCAAAATCGATGTAACTTCATTAATATCAGATATTGGGTATTGGATATAGGTTTATAGGCATACAGCTAGAGAACTTGGAACACAAACAGACATTAGGCGCCCTAAATAGAAATGTAAACATTTTAATTAATTAAAAGAACTTCATTTGTGTTCTATCAATATAGTGCGTTTTAATTTAACAAATGCCGACTGTTCAGGGACACTGAAAACACTTCATTAATAAAAGAGAAAATTACCAACTATCGAAAAAGAACTTATGTTTGTTGTTTTCCAATCTATTATTTATTTTTATAATTCTAATAAATTAATATAATTTGTTTTTGTTTTTGCAGGATTTGGTCGATTCCATTTTGCATTGTTAACACTATGCGGCCTTATCTACCTGAACACGGCTTTGGGCATTACGCTCATCTCCTTCGTCCTGCCATCGGCAACATGCGACTTTCAGATGACGTCCTCTGACAAAGGATGGCTAACAGCCGCCCCCATGCTAGGCAAGTGAATTATTTCGCAAAAAATCAATAACTATTACAGTCAAGATTTGTTATCATTGGTTGATCGACCATTTTTCGCTTTTGTAATTTTTAATTATTTTTGTATAATTTATTTCATTTAAAAATTTCCAAAATGTTATTTGTATATTTGTAATTGGCAAATTTAATAATATTAATAATTGGCACGAGACCCAATGACATAATAAATCGATTAAATAAAACTCGGAATTGAATTAATGAAATAGAAAAATTGAAATATGTGGGGTCGCCTTGCGTAAATGTTTATTAAATCGATACACAATGCTAGTGTTGTTAAAATTGATCGTTATTATAAATTCAAAGGTTATACGTCAATCTCTTTCGCGGGTTTTTCTTCAACTGTAACAGTTAGTAAGTTAGCCTAATTCAAGGATTCGCGCTAGACACAGCGACGTCGATGTTATAATTGATTGCCATTTCTGAAAACCCATTGATGTATTTACATTTTTATTAACTATTAATCTATGTGTGTAGGAATGTTGCTGGGCTCGTACTTCTGGGGATGTTTGGCCGACACCAAAGGCCGCAAAGTCGTCTTAATTGCGGCATTGGTCATGGACGGAATTTGCGGAATTTCGTCCAGTGTCGCACAATCGTACATTCTGTTTCTGATTTTTAGATTCTTCAATGGCTTTGCGTAAGTTCAACACGCGCAAAATTTGTCAAAACATTAAATATTTTTTATTACCTTAGTATTACGGGTGCAATGGGAATTTGCTTTCCATATTTGGGCGAGTTTCAACCTGTCAAACATCGCGAAACAATCCTTTGTTGGATGGAAATCTTCTGGACCATGGGTGTGATAGTCCTGCCTGGCATCGCCTGGATAGTTATCCCAATGGAATTTGAAATACTCACGCCTAGCTTTAAATATGCCAGTTGGAATCTGTTCGTTACAGTATGTTCGATTCCTTCATTATTGATCGGCATGTGGTTGCTCTTCTTCCCTGAAAGTCCGAAATTCCTCCTCGAGTGTGGGGAACCAGATGAAGCTCTTGAAGTGTTGCGCAACATGTATGCAATCAACACTGGTAAACCAGCAGATGACTTTCCCGTGCGGTCACTTCGCGAAAAAGTGCGCACATTGAGTGTGGTTTCCCAGCAATCAACACGCAGCGTGCGATCATTGCGAATCCGCAAACCCAAGGAATTGAAACTTCTCTTACAAGAAATTTGGGAGCAAACTAAAGCTCTCTGCAAACCTCCATATCTTCGCTACACTGTACTCACATGTCTGATTCAATTCGGTCTCACCTCGAGTTACTTCACATTGATGATCTGGTTCCCGGAACTTTTCCACCGTTTCGAAGAATTCGAATCTCTTTATCCCGGAGAAAGTGCCTCTGTTTGCGATGTCAGTTCCATCGTGGTCGGCGGTAATTCAACTGAAATCGAATATTGTGGTGAACCAATTGGCGATAGTGTTTACTTGCATACCTTGATCATTGGTTTGGCTTGTATCCCGACCAGTCTCTGGTTACCGCTCTGTGTGCATCGCTTGGGAGCCAAATTCTTCTTGGTCTTCAGCTTGCTTTTGGCCGGCGGTGTAACAATGGGTCTTTACTTTGTCACTTCGAGCACTAGCAATTTGGTTCTTTCGTGTATTTTTGAAGCGTTGACTAGTTTAGGTATTAGTACAGTATACTGTGTAATGGTGGATCTGTTCCCGACGCAGTTAAGGTAAAAAGCAATTAAAGTGCTCCGTATGCAAACTTTAACTATTTATTTTTGTGTTTTCAGAGTAATGGCAGCGGCATTATCATTAACATTTGGCCGAGCAGGTGCACTGATAGGTAACTTGGCGTTTGGTTTCCTTATCGATCTGCATTGTGTGGTTCCTATCGCTTTATTCGCATTTATGCTCGTTGGTAGTGGACTGCTGTGTCTAAAATTACCAAACACTGGAGAAGGCGCATTAGATTAATTCACAATTTTCTATCAGGTCAATTAATCTAATGTTTTAAATAATTTAAATTTCAATTTACTTTCTTGATTGAAATTGAAGCTTCTATTTTTATAAGCTGGTAAAGATCAATTTGAAAGAGAAAACGGTAAATTTGTGATACAAATTTAGCAATGTAGACATTATTGCGTCCAGGATGTTCAAAATGTCCCATGTTAAGACTTTACAATTCAACAAAACTTAATTTATGCTAAACTTAATGTTTTGATGAGTTTGGGCAATCACTAAATAGTTTGTGCAATTAAATCCTAGATTACGTTGAAAACAAGTGAAATTTAGTTTAGATTATTTATTTATTATTGTACTTAAAATATGTAGTTCAAATTGAGTACCTTTACGTATTATGCAGCCATAATTTAATATTAATTATTTATTATCTTTATTTATTTAATTTATTATGTAAGTATGTTCAAGTGTATGATGTGTATATGATTTTTAAATGTAATTTATTTATTTATTATAATTATAGTGATATGTGTATAAAATTGTTAATAATAATTCGTCACAAAATTGGCATATTAATTGTTAAGTTGCAAAGTGTAATAAATTGTAGATAATTGAAAATATGAAAGCAATATTAACCATGCCTATAAAAATTAATAAACACAGTATTTAAATTGAAATATGTTATTTTTATTTCCTTTATTCCCTATTATTTTAATCACAATTTAATAGCAATACATTTAACTAAGTTTAATAAAAAAATATTTAAGATTTTGAACAAAAGTAAAAAGTACTAAAATATTATTGCATCCCATTTTTAGGGGCGAAACCATTTCTAATTTCCGTGTAAGAAAAATCGAATACAAAAACATTTAGATTATAATTCTGAAAGTCTTTATATGATCATTTCTATCAATAAAATAATAATAAATAAATAAAATATTTCTTATTAAACTTATTGTAGGCAACTTTTAAAGCAAATTATTTGAATTTAATGCCTTGGCAATATGGAAATATCCTTGAAATTATGAGACATATTTAAAATAATAATTATGATTACTTGGCAAACTTGCTCTATTAAACTTCAGATTTGAACCAATAATTAAGTAATTAAGATTGTATTTGGGTAACATTAAATCACAAATCAACAACGAAAAAATATAGACACAGACATTTGATGCATATTTGTTTATTCATTCTAAATAATGGTGATAGACAAATCAATTAATCAATTTACGACATGATTTCATATAATTTACATACATTACATTGATTGGAAATGTAATAAGTAATAAATGATTCAAGTGGGAGAGAAAGTACAGATGTACAGAGAAAACGGGAGAGTCATCCTCATTTCTCGATCATATAAATGGTCTAATTAACATTCGAACCAATTGCAGTTACATACCAATTGCGCTAATCATTAAACTATTTATTTGTACAGAAAAATATAAATTAATTAATTTAATTAATAAAAATAAAATGAAATTTTTAACATATCTGATTGCTTTACATTTACTGATCGGAGTAAGTGAGTGTCATATAGTGAATTCAAACCCGGATCATAGTGAAGATAAAGAACTGATACAAACACATATTGTAAGAAAAAAATATATAATTTACGAACGAAAATTAATTGTGAAAAATTTAAGATATTTAGACATGGCGAGAGAACAACATATCGGTTTTATCCAACTGATCCACATATTAATAGTACTTTTTATCCAATTGGATTCGGCGGATTAACAAATGTAAGTTTTCATCAATTTTTAAAATAAAATATTTTTTTCAAAAATTCTAAAAATCATTTCTCAATTTTAGAATGGTAAATTGGGCGAATATAAATTAGGCCAATTCCTCCGGAAAGAATACGATGCATTATTGGGATCAATCTATTCAGCTAACGATGTAGATGTGAGGAGTACCAACACGGTGCGAACAATTATGAGCGCGCAATTAGTTTTGGCTGGACTTTTCCCGCCTGTTGTTGAACAAGCATGGCATTCAGAACTACAATGGCAACCGATACCGGTTTTCAGCAAGTTAAAACCAGAAGAAGACGTATGTACTCTCATATATTTTAACAAATATCATTAGAGTGATGCACAGACATTTGTATCAAGAAGCAAAAGCAAGGGATTCATCTTATAAAACATAAATCATTATCGTAACAACGAAAAGTCATTACACTTGCGTTTGTTTATAAAAATAAAACTAACTGGTTTTATCCACAACTTATATCTGACCGACGAGTTTGTACAGATTTGTATAAAAGTTTTACAAATATAGTTTATTCAGTATGCGAGTTAATATTAATCTAAATTCAAATTATTGTTTAAGTTTTTTGGTAAAACTTTTATTTTGATGTGGATTACGAATCTGTTGACCTAGCAATTGCTATATTTAATAATTATTACCACACGAATCACGAAACATGTAGCTGATAAGAAGTTGACGCACGAGCTCGCCAAAATTCACATTTTTGCCAATTCATTGATTAAAACCAACGTAATTCATGTTTCTATAGTTGTTACATCCTGAAGTGTGCACGAAAAAACTATCAATCTATGATGATTTACCAAATCGGCCAGAAGTTTATCGACACTTCATTAAACCTTATGAAAAGCTCTTTAAATTTGTCCAAGAAAAATCGGGTATGCCAATGCGCAATCCACACGATTTACTCGAATTCTACTTTATTGTCAACACTGAAGATGATATGCATATGGGTTTACCATCATGGGTGCGACAAGTTTACCCAGATCAGATTTATACAGTTGCCAGCCTCACATACAGTTACTTGAACTTTGACAACGACGTCAAGAAAATTAACGCTGGCTTCTTAATGAAGAAGATTATCAGCGATGTCTTGAAGATGACTTCTGCCAATCACAATGATAACGATCATGCTAAGAAGATGTACTTGTATTCAGGACATGAAAGCACACTTGGGTATTTGTTGTACGCCTTGGACGTCCTTAAACCACATATTCCTTCGTATGGTAGTGCCATTATGATTGATTTATATCAGGATCGAAGAGATCATGACTATTACATTAAGGTAAACTATTTTTTTCTTAAATACCAAAGTTTTCCAAAATATATTTAGAATACTTTTTCTATTTTGTATTTTTGTTGTAAAACTAAATTTATTCAAAATTTCAATAGCTTTTGTTACTGAAAATAGATTATTTTTTTAAATAGTTTTAAACCCAGAAAGTATTTTCAATTTTACATTAAAATATTACTATTTTCGCAAGCCCTGTTTAATACTTATAATAATAATAATAATACTAAATAAATTGATTGACTAGGTGAGATATCGTGATAGTCCAACAGCAAATTCATCAGTCGACTTAATCCTGCCAGGATGCAAAGGAAGCAGTTATTGTCCTTTGAAAAAGTTCATCGACTTGCAGAATCATTACATCCCAACTGTCAGCATTGAAGAAGCTTGCAAGTTGGGAGAAACAATACTTTAAATATTTATTATTTTATTTATTCGTACACTTAGTAATCGTCAAGGAAAAATGTTACAAAGTTGCAAAACTTTCTTTAACTAAACTAAGTTTCAAAATACATAATATTAATTATATAATAATTTAAACTTACAAATTAAGTTAATGTTAAATAAACCAAATAAAAAAACATAATTACAAACTTAAACATTTGTTTATGTATCTCTCTACGACTACAAAGTGTCTATAGTATACTTTATTTCAAGTTTGAAAGTGTATAACAAAATAAATGTACACCATGTGAAAAGCACATGAACCTATTTTTTATTTGCCTAATCATTTTCAGTTGTGTAAGCGAGCAAAGGCTAAAAGTGCTCATGCTCATAAACTGATGAAACAATTAAAAAAGGAGTTTTAAGCTTAGGCTCTCTAATGTTGATTTGCATATACACCATGTTATAAATGTTATAATGTTATCAGAAATGAGAAAAGAGAGTTTTGTTTGATGGGTTTCGCGTAAGTGACAGTCGTATCAAGTACTCAGTACTCAAGTTGACAAATTAAGATTAAAATAAAGAAAATAAAGAAAAAACAATGAAAAACACAATTATAATATTAGTCTTTTGGAGCATCTTGGTTGCTGCTATTTATATTTTTGGATTTTGGAACGGTCCGACCTGTGCGCCAGCATTTGACAATTCTACGTACAGTGATAACAAAAATAATGTCAAAGAAGTAGAAAACGCGCCATGGTTTGAAAAATATACCGAATTTTATCCCAAACGGAATTTAAGTAGTTTAGTTTTGTTGCATGTTGTAAGTTTTTATCTTGTTTATTTCGTTACGGTAACTAATAATTCCATAATCACCCAAAGCAGACTAATAATTAAATTGTTATATAGGTGGATAATTAAAAAATGATTAAATTGTTGCGATTTTGTTTAGAATAGTCAAGGTTAACACAACAGCTTGCGAATTCACCACAGATAGTTTCAGTTTGACTTAGAAATAATTAGGATTTATATAATCAAGTTTCGAATTAAAATCGCAAATTATCGTATCACATGTCTGTGAAACATTTGTAATTTTTCTAATTAATTGTCACGTACGAAGTAGTAATTAATAACAAAATTCCATGGCGACTTTTAGCTCATGAGGCACGGTGACCGTACGAATATCGAAGAATGTCAATATCCTCAAGATCCCTACTTGAAGGTGACATACGCCCCATATACTTTCGGCGAATTAACAAATTTAGGCAAACGAAGAATGTATGAAGTTGGCCGATTGCTGCGTCACGAATATGATGACTTCCTTCAAGATTATAAACCTGATGATGTCGACGCAATTTCGTCGGAAAAAACACGCTGCAAAGCTTCATTAGCTTTGGTTCTTGCCGGCTTGTATCCTCCAAGCAACGAATTTACTTGGATGAATGGATTCAACTGGCAACCGATTGCTTTTCGTTCATTGATGGGAAAAGATAATGTAAGAAATCACCCACTTGAGAAGTTGATTCATTCCGTAATTAACTTTATTGATATAAAATTAGCATAAATTATGCAAATTATAAAACTTTACGCAGTTATTGGGAAATCCCCGAGCGAATTGCGACAATTGGAATAAATACTACGAAGAATCCACGCAGCTTTTCCAAGACGTTATGACAAATTATTCTGATTATTTCGAACGCTTAGAAAATTTCACTGGATGGAAAAAAGATTTGCTAAGTGTTAATTTGCTTTATCATTCAATAACTACAAATGTAAATTTGTTCGATTTTTATAATTTTTTTAAATTTAATGATCTGAAATTTCTTCAGTTGGAATGGGGCCTTGAACTTGATGACAAATTAAAACAGTTTTGGCCCGAACCCACTATCACACTTAATAAGATTTTTTTCCAAGCTTGGTCAGAAACGGACAACACTAAAAAAGCAGGCGCTGGTAATAATGTTCCCAAAGTGCTTATTACTGACCAACAAAACAATTTTAGGTTTATTACTTGATAAAATACTCGAAGATACAACTGGTATAGTGATGAGTACCAGCCATTCAAAAGTGCACTTGTATTCAGGTAGTGACTTCACTCTCATCTCGTTTTTGCGCATTTTGGGGCAAAATATTTTCGACAATCCGCCTTTTGGCGCGCATGTTATTGTAGAATTGCATAAATCGTTAGATGGCAAACCTCCCGAGTTCTACTTTAGGGTAATTATTTCTGATTACTGGCCGGAAATCTTTGCGGTGAGAATAACGTATTTCCACAGTTTTTTTACAGAAGTAATATCGACCAACCGACAATTGAGCTGAAAATCCCCGATTGCAATGCGTCACTGCTCATAGGAGAAGCCGGAAATTTGTGTTCTTTCGATAACTTCTTGATGTCACGATTGAAGTACTTTCCAACTCCGAATGATTGCTGAACTGCAACTTTTAACTTCAGTTCAGTCTAGACACATTTACATTATTCTTATAATATATGAACTTTTATCTTATTTTTATATTTATAAAATTTGTAATAATGGTTTTTTAAATTAAAATATGAAAAGTTGTTTAAATCTTCGTTTTGCTTTATTTTCGAATTTAATTTAAAATTAATGCATTACATTACATAGATTTTTTTATACGGCAGTTCTTGCACATAGAATGAACTCGAACTCGATTTAAACATCGGCGTTGCCCGTTGTCGTAAACGACAAGGTTGTTTAACGTTATTCAAGGATGACTTCTATACGCTTCTGCGGCTCATGCACAAGTCGATCATTAAAGAATTAGCTGATTAACAAAATGTTTATAAACAGCAACTGGCTGTCAAGAAATAGAATTCAATCAACTTTAGCTATGCATATCACACTTCAGAGTATAGCTAACAACACACAGCTAAGCATGTACATAATTAACCACTTTTCTTTCTGCAATTTACAATTATTATTAAACAAATACTGCGTCCAGTATCTGCCTAGATAATTATTAATTACGCATGGTCGATAGCAAGTTATTGTTTGTTTAAACATTGCAATACCACTGAATTCAAGAAATTTGCAAAGATATTAAAAATATGTAAAAAGAGAATATTTAATAACTTCGCAGATTGGGCAAATGTCAATTTGGGAATTCTAGTCGTTAGAATTAATTAACAAGGAAACATTAAACAACGCAAAAGATAAATTTGATGCTTTTAGTTTTTAAATATCATATAAACTTGTTACCATGACTTGTTATCGCAATAATGCAAACTTTAAGAATGAAGTATTAATAGTTTGTATAATTTGAATTAGCAAGAAGTGAAGTGTAAATCAAATAATTCATTCTCGAATACGAATGGTGATGGATTGTGTCAATGAAATTATATTTGCATGCATGAATTGTCGTCGATGGGAATTTTATTTTAACTCAGTTGACCACACGTATTGTTTACGCCAGGCACGCGATCTCATTCATCATTTTAATTGTGAATACTACAAAACGTGCGTAAATGTGTAAAAAAAGTACAAAACCAAGAAAACTACAAACCACAAACCGCCAATTATAAAATTATAATTAGAATAGTTAAAAATAATTAAATTAAATCAGTACCTTTAATAGTACATAATATGTCTTAATCGTAAAAATTAAAGAAATTTTGGTCAAACTTGCGACAAAAATACAATAAATTTAATTGGGACAATTTCAGATAAAATTAAAAAATAAAAATGTATTAAACTTGACCACGACCACAAGTTTCAATTTTAATTATGCACAAATACAAACAAGACATTTAAACAATGCATTGGCGCGGTTCGGAAACATTAACCACATTATAAACTGAGCAAAACCATAAATTAAAATGTGAAATCCCAATTATTAGTTAGAATGCTAATTACATTGGATGCGGTTTTGAAAAACTAGTAGTTTCTTATGGTTTTGCTATGTGAACTTAATACTTATAAGTATCGCAGTCGCGTGTGTGTTGTTTGACTAATACACAACATATAAAGTCAATAAGAATATTTGAATGCTTACAAATCCGTGCGAAATGTCGTCGCGTAAGGTGCTCGTGTCCGTTTCGACATCATTAAAATCGCCATCGCTAACAAGTTCACATTCAGTGCCAATGTTACGAAAAGCGTTATTGTTGCTGTTTCTTTGCGCGACTTTGGCCACCGGCTATCGCTCCGAAGCCGACAAAAATAAACAAGACGACGACGATGCGGATACGTTAGTTTTAGCACATGTCGTAAGTTAATTAATTTTTTTATTAATAAGTTTTTTTATAATTATAATTTATAAAATTTTAATTAATAGTCGCGTTTTCAAAGCTTTTTAGACATGGCGATAGAACGCCTGACGTGTCGACAATTTACCCAACGGATCCGTACGCAAACGAGACGTACCATCCTTATGGAAAAGGACAATTAACACTTCAGGGCAAGGAACGCGCATACAGTTTGGGAGAATTATTGCGCGCTCGCTACGATTCGTTTCTGGGACCGCATTATGTGCCAGATTTAGTCGAGGCAAGAAGTTCGGGATATCCCAGGACCAGAGCAACTCTCGAATTAGTCCTGGCAAGCCTCTTCGTGCCATCTGAAGAGTTTAAAATTCGGGAAAATTTGCTCTGGCAACCTATTCCTTTTGAATTTACAGATAGAGAATCAGATAGGGTAAGAAATTTTTTTTAATTAACGATTTAAAAAATGTTAAAAAATTATTTCTTTTCTGCAGCTAATTGCTACTTTTATCTCGTGTGAGAAAATCTTCAGTGAAGTTGAAGAAGTCCAGAAAACTCCACGCGCTATCAAAGAATTCAAGAAAAACAAGCGACTTTATGACTACCTCAGTGAACAATCTGGTTGGAAGGTCAACAGCACAACGTTTGCAAACTTCATTCACAACACACTGCAGACGGAATCCGAATGGGGCTTTGATCTTCCCGACTGGGTGGAAAAAGTGTGGCCGGATCCGTTGAAGCGCGCCGCGGGTGAATTTTGGCGGTATTACGGAAGCACTGCAAAATTACGCCGAATGTCCATTGGCCCTCTGTTAGGTAAAATGATAAATGATACTATTATGAAAATCACCGGTGATTTGCCGCCTCAACGTAAAATGTTCCTGTACGCTGGACACGACTTCAATATTGTGCCCTTCATGGCTGCTTTGGGCAATACTGTGACGGAGACACCTTATACAGCGCACATCATTCTGGAAGTTCATGAAATTGACGACGAGTATTATATCAAAGCGTTTTATAATGATTATTCTGAAAACGAACCGAAATTGTTAAAAATTAAAACGTGCAATGAGTTATGTCCGTTTGAAAAGTTCCAAGATTTGATGAGAGAAAACATTCCTACCGCGCGTAAATGGTGCAAATAGTTTCTATAGTTTTTTAGATTGTACTTTGAACTTCAGGGTGTTACTATAAGATGCATTTTTAAATTATTGATGTTAATTTACAAGTTACTTATATTTGTATTATTTATTAGAATTTTATAATGATAACTGATAGTAATTGTAAATATTGAAACGCTATTGATTAATAATAATGAGTTTGCATAGATTAAATATAGAGTATGATGAATTGTGTTGGAACAAGTACAACGGATGTAAAAGTTTACAGAGATATCAAATGTGATGATTTTTAATAAATACATAATTCTAGCCATAAAATATTATTATTATGTGTTAATTGTCTATAACTAATCATACTAACATAAAGTGTAAATAATTGCGAGACTTTGCAACTTGTTATTGTAATCTTATGCAAATTTGGCAGAACATTACAAGATTACAGCAAACGCATAATCGAGCAAATCTAGTTTTAATTCAAATATTTGCTGATAATAAATACTAGATGGCACTCATAATCTATTATTTCTATTAAATATTTTTACACCATTTAAAAAAAACAGTATTTTTAAAAGTAAAAATACAAAAAATTCCATAAATAGCAAACTGATAATTTCGAACAAAAATGTAGCAATTTGAATTTTCAGTAATATTATTTATACAATGAGAACTTGTCGTGTTGTTGTCGAAGTGGGAATAATCCCACTGTTATTATTAACTTTATTAATTGGTTTTGCTAGTATTGATTATGATTTTGAACCCGAAATTCAACGAGAAAAATTATTATTACTGCAAGTTGTGAGAGTTTCTACGAATCAAGCATTTATAATTCAACTGATATTTACAATAAGCTGTAGATTATGATAAATGGAGAACAAGAACCCATCAATATCCTGCCAAAAACATCATCGGATAGTGATATTTATTGGTTGAACGAAAGCTCCGTACTTTCCTTGCAAGGACAAAAACGTGCATTCAAATTGGGGAAGACTATCAAAAATATGTACCAATTGTATTTAAGAAGTTTTGAACCGGATATGATATCTTCTACAACAGGATATTTGAACATTTTGCAATCGACTTTGCAGTGTGTTCATGCAGGATTGTTTCCCACTTTTCCTGGAGATCAAATTATTAATATTAACATAGATTGGCGACCAATTCCTTATAATACATTGCCCAAAAACAACGATGGACTCTTATACCAAAACGATATTATTGAAGAAGTAAAAGAATTACAAGTTTGTGATTACTACAAAGACATGTTAGATTACATGTCTGCAAATATGAATTATGATATTAATCTATCTGATGTTTTTGTTATCGATGAATATTTAAGACACAAAGTAAGTAAAATCTCGATACAAACTTCAAATTGTTTTTTAATGTATCTTTGTTTCTTTAGTGGAAATATTATGAGACATTTGCAATATGGGAACGCAAAGTATGGCCTAATCAAACAAGAGCATTAATTACAGAATTTTGGGAAATTTTTGCGAAAACTAAAAAACATAGTGCAAGTTAGACCATATATTTTAAATTTTTGCAATTGAGTTTTGACCGTAAAAAATATTTTTAGGACCATTGCTAAATTTGCTTTTAGTTAATATAAGAAATAAAATAAATGGCATTATGCCTGACGCAAGAAAATTGCATTTGTATTCCGGTCATAAACTCAACGTCGTTGCACTATTATCGGCATTGGGGTTTTCGAATATCGAAGCAACACTTGGCAAACCAATGATTCGTCCTTGTTCAGCTATATTCGTCGAGTTTGTACAAGATTTAAACAATGACAATTATAGGATTTATGTAAGTTTATGATCCATGAAATTAGCCACATATCTTATGTAATCTTTGAGTTTGGAAGCAAACAACAACAATATTATTGAATTGATTCGCAGTTTTATTTTCTTAATGGAAATGATATGGAACACGCGGAGCCTTTGAACCTGCCCTTTTGTGCTAATAATAGCTGTACAATTGAAGAATTCACTAAAATTGTCAATAATTTGTTAACTGTTTAAATAAAACAAAACTCAACATGACATTTAAGGGTTTTCTAATCAACATTATTTTTAGTTTTCACTTATCGCGCTAAGAAATTTCAAAAATTTAAGTTGCGAGTCTAAATTATGGTAAAACTGATATATTATTCACTTCTACGTGCAGAATTGAGCAACAAAATATCAATGGCATTTATTCAGGTACACAGTGCTATATTTTTACGAGGCCAACATTTACATATTTATTGATAAGAACTAAACATGAACTAAACCCAATTGGGTTGGTAAATTATATGTTATACAGTTATATGAATTAAAAGTCGCTTAATTAATGCACAACAAATATTTCACCACAAAAACATTTTATTTAAGCTATAACAAAATTGCATCAAACACAAAAATGTTCCGGCTGGTTGCAATTGTCTCGTTTTTATTAGTTTGCCAAAGCAATTCTGATAATTTACCAGAAAGGGAATTGCAAACTCTTCAACTAGTACACATAGTAAGTTAAACTTATTTTTTTTTTTTTAAATTTAATGAAAAACAGAAATTTGGAAGATTTAATTTTAATGTTTTAGATATTTAGACATGGAAACAGGACACCTTTACCAGATGCGGTTTTCCCAAGTGACCCGCATAAAAACGAGAAATATTATCCTTACGGCCCAGGCGAATTAAATTTGGAGGGCAAAAAAGCAGCTTATAACTTGGGAATAGATATACGCGAACGGTATAATCATTATCTGCCCGAAGTATATTACCCACCTGATGTGAAAGCATACTCGTCCAACATATCACGTGCACAAATGACTCTACAAACGGTTTTAGCAGCAATGTATCCGCCAATTTGGCCGAACGTATTTTTGCCTTACTTGATGTGGCAACCAATATCTTATGAAATATTCCCAAGCAAAGATGACAAAGTAATGTTTTTCTATTCATAATTTCTAGAATTTCAAATTTAATTTGTATTAGATCATACTAACAGGATCGGCTTGTCCTCAAATCTATAATCTGACAACAAAACTGGATGATAATCTTCACGACCTTTGCAATTATGTTACGAAAAATGCTGGAAAAGTTGTAGCAAATGCTAGAGACCTGTTCAAAGTTTATAATACCATTTTAGTTGAGGTATTTATTCTTAACATTAAAAACATATATAGAAAAAATAAAAGATATTTTAGAAAGAAAATGGTTTTGAAGCGCCAAGTTGGGCTGAAGAAATTTTAGCGAATGGCAAATTTGCAGCAGCAGCGTTAACTTACTGGCAGGATATTATTGATCAAAAACTACGTTTGACCACTGGTAAACAAACATTAAAAATGTTTATTCAATTTTAATATGGTTTTTTTAAGGACCTTTTATTAAAAAAATCACGAATGATAGTGAGCTAAAAATAAAGAACGAAACTCAGAGCAAAATTTTCTTATATTCGGGTCACGACTTGAATATTGCCTCGATTTTGGGTGCATTTGACTCTTACGATAAAACTGAGATTGAATACACTTCGCGTGTTTATATAGAACTGCATAAAATCGACAATGTGTATGGAATCAAAGTATGCAATTACTAAATATTATATTATATTTATTTATCATTTAAACCGAGTTTATTTTAGGTATTTTTCAAAAATGGACCTTCGAATCCACTAAAACAATTAAAGTTCAAAAGTTGCCAGGATGACATTTGTAAATTTGAGAATTTCGTACAATCAACACAACATTTGTACACGCCTGAGCCACAATGTCAATAAATTATTATTCTAGTTTTATTATTTTATTACCTACTTGCCGTGCGCGGCCGTGAGTTCTTTGTTAAGAACAGAGATCTAAGATAACTCCATTTTAAATTAAAATTATAAAATACCTAAACCACAACTCAAATAAAGAAACAAATGATGAATGTCAAATGTAGAATTTATTTTGAACTCATCTTGAATTATATTGCCGCAGTTAACTGACATACTGACTAGAAATGTTTAAAAAAATAGTAAATTTGGAAATATACTTTTTATTAACATCCTTTGTTATTTCAATTTCTAATAGCCAAAGTTACAACGCACCAACAACTAATGAATTATTAACAGAAGTCGAAGATGTTCCTTTAGCAGAATCATCTTTAATCTTGGCACACGTTGTAGGTCCACATTCACCTTGGTATATAAATATAATTGTGTCGCAAATATTTTAGATTTTTAGACATGGAGAACGGTCACCTACAAAATCATCGACGTATCCTAACGATCCACATAAATATGCATCATATTGGCCATTGGGAACTGGTGAATTAAACAAAGCAGGACAACTGTCTTCGTATAAGTTAGGCCTACAGCTACGTAAACGCTACGATAATTTCTTAGGGCCGACATATTACAGCGATTTACTACAACCAATAACTTCTGATAAAAGTCGGACACATGCCTCATTACAATGTGTCCTAGCCGGTATGTTCCCGCCAAGTGAAGACGAAAAGTTTTTGGCTGATTTATCCTGGCGGCCAATTCACTATAATGTGATTCCTATACCCGAAGATGAAATTTTGGCACTTTTTGATAAATGCGTTAACTACTTCAACCTAACCAGCTCAACTACAAACCAAACTGTATTAGATTTGTATACTTATTTGAGCAATCATACTGGGGAGAAAATTCTTAACAATACAGGTGTATTTTTGATGAAAGACGCCATGTGGATAGAGACAAGATTTGGCAAGGTGCAACCTGAATGGGTGGCTAAAATTTACCCAGAACCGATGACTTCCGCAAGTTATCTATGGTACTATGATATCATTGAGCAGAGATTGCGATTAGGTGCTGGGGGATTGTTTCGGAAGATTACTAAAGACACTTTGAACAAATTGGATGGATCGTTAAAACCGCCAAGGCGTAAACTATTTCTGTATTCTGGTCATGAACAAACAATGGTTTACGCTTTAGGTGCATTGGACGCATATACTGGACAAGTACCTGTGTTTTCTTCCTATCTTGTCTTTGAATTGCATTATATCAATGGCAGTTTCGGTTTTAAAGTAAACAGCTTTTTTTAATTCGAGAATATTGTTCCAATATATTGTGTAAAATACAGTTTATTTGTTTCTCAATTGCAGGTATTTTATCAAAACTATGAAGAAGATGCACCGGTACCGATAAATCTATTCAAACAAGGCGAATTCTGTTCTGTGGATGTATTTTTAGAAAAAACTGAATGGTTAACTATTGATCCAAAACCCGAATGTCCTTAATTTTATATTTAATTTACATGAATTTTGTTAAAAGTTTTTTATAATAAAAATTAGAACAACATTTTATGATTCTTCATTATCTTAATCTATGCATCACGTTTCGTTCATTATCACATTCTAACAGCTGTGAACAAATAAAATAAAACTCATATCAGTTTTAAATTAATTACCCATGTAAAACATGTTCCAAATATCAGCAGTGTCACTGTTAGCAGTTTTTTTCTTATCAAATACATTGGCAATTAACAAAACAATTACCGATTCACAACTACTATTAGTGCACGTGGTAAAAAAACGTTTTAAAAAGTACATTTACAATTTTTAAAGAGCATGTTTATTGTTTAAGTTATTTAGCAATGGGGAAATTGCATTGCCAACATATTCAGGGGATCCCTATGAGCACTATCCGAGATTTCCATTAAATCATGGAGAATTAACCGAAGTGATTAGAAAATTGTTAATAAAATATATTGATAATAAACAAAAATTGTAGGAAGGGCAGTTAAGTTCGTATCGACTTGGACAACAGTTAAGGAACATCTACAATGGATTACTAGGAGATGTCTTTCTAACCAATTTGAGTCAGTCTTTCACGTCAAACTTTCCACACACTGAAGAGAGTTTGCAATGTCTCCTGGCAGGATTATTTCCACCAAAAGGGGTACAGAAAATTGCAGAATTCGATTGGCAACCGGTTGCTTATACAATTTTAAAGAAAGCAAAAGATATCTTATCAGCATTCCAACAGTGCAACACAACCAATTGGAATTTGAAACCTGATCAAAATTTTGCAGATATTTACGAAGATTTAAGTCAAAAAACTGGTCATAAAGTATCTTCAAATGAGGATGTTTTCAATATTTATAATGCAATTATAAACCAGGTTTGGACACTTTAATTAATATTTAGTTATAATTTCAAATTAGGTCATTTTTAGAAAAAGCTTAATTTGACAATTCCTGACTGGGTTACAACAGAGATGCTTCAAGATCTTGAAATTATATCAAATGCATTTTACGATCAACTTGTACAAGAACGAATGAAAATAGGAATAGGCCCCTTAATTCAGAAAATAATAACATTATCTTTAGATAAAACAAATGGCACGTTGCAACCTGCTCATAGAAAAATGTGTATTTATTCAGCCGAAACAAGCAACATAATTTTAATGCTAAATGCACTTGGTAACAATTTCAAAGATAATTTTCCCAAAGATTCTGCTTGTTTATTACTCGAGTTGCATAAACTAAACGAACAAATTGGTTTTAAAATGTTTTATCACAGCGGCTCCTCGGAACAAACTCTTATGCAAATGAACATTTTAGACTGCGGACAGTTTTGTTCACTCGATTATTTCGTGGCAAAAACACGAACACGTTATGAACCAGCTCCTGAATGTGTTTTGATATAATTATGTGCATAGCAATAGGAATGAAGCAATTATCTAATGAGTTTTTATTGTAAAATAACATGATTTGCAAATTTCCATTATTTGAGATGACTTTGAGTTTTTATTCCCAATCTAGAGACATTTTCAAGGCATGTGTTGTCCTTGTTTTTCAATATTTGCACTATCAAGTTTAATATGTATTTATATTGTTGCTACTTTTACTATCACAGTTTTAAACATTAAAATGTTTTTTGAA
>JARJDT010018843.1:0-19211 GCA_030264655.1 Leptusa sp. GC000079
TAAAATCGCCATAACAAGCAAACTATGGGACATACAGAAAAGTCCGCAAAGCAAAAAATGTGCAATAGCATCTCAAGAATTATCGAAATTAGCACTTTCATTATTAATACAGTGCTGTGTCGTTTCATTGATTATCTACACATGATTAATGACCTTATTTTTAAAAATATACTATATAGTTTCATACACAGGAAAAGTTTTTCAAAAATAAAAATAGAATTTACTAGAAACTATTTCAAATAGAAATATAAAATAGAAAAAGTATTTCAAATAGTCTATTTAAATATTTCTATTTTGGCAAGCTGCATATTCTTGAATTGAAAATCCCTCTACAAAGAGTGCGCAGTCGCAGAAATACGGCAAAATTTCCGTGTTGGGCTTATTATTTACATATCCTTTTCTACTATTACAGGTTTATTGTTATTACACTACGAATTTAAAATTAATATAAACTTAAACTCTGGATAAATTTGAATTTGTAAATTTTTCCTCCTCGATCATTCTTGAGTGCCGCTCTATGCTGTAAATTAGGTATAATTTAGGTATAACCATTGAGTATAACCTACTTCAAAATTACCGCCATATCCCAGTGCGCATTTGAGGTATATCCGAATACGTGCCACAAAAGATATTTTTGGGGTTATGTTGTCGCCATCATTAGTCGTTTTGAAGTTTTGATTATTACGTAAAAAGTGTTTTTAATTAGATTTAAGCTATAAAAATGGTAAAAACAAAACAATTGTCATTAACAGAACAGAAGAATAGGGCTGCAATACTCGTATGTGCTTTCAGTTGTTAGGCCGGACGCTTCTACCCTCTAGTCAAAGCGTTGCTGTTGTCAACAACCTCAAGAACTTGTGTGGAAGTTTCGGGGTTGTGCAGCACCGACATGAAGCCACCAAAGCAGCGGCGGCTCCTGTGGCTGATAACAAGCTCAGCAACAAGCCGTATTCGCCGTTTCAGAAAACCACCAACATGGCAGAATACACCATGGCTCGTTTAGATGATCTTTTGAATTGGGGTAGAAAGGGCTCCATCTGGCCACTCACGTTCGGTTTAGCATGTTGCGCTGTCGAGATGATGCACATTGCAGCCCCCAGATATGACATGGACAGGTGTGCTTCTATTACTTATGATAAATAATTCATTATATTCCGATTTTGTAATTGGTTAATATCTCCTTATTGTTTTGTGCAGATATGGCGTTGTTTTCCGGGCGTCTCCGAGACAAGCTGACGTAATTATAGTAGCTGGTACGTTAACAAACAAAATGGCACCAGCCCTGCGAAAAGTTTATGATCAGATGCCTGAACCGCGATGGGTGATTTCAATGGGTTCATGTGCGAATGGCGGCGGGTATTATCATTATTCATATGCAGTTGTTAGGTATGTTACTAAGATTCATAACTACAGAGTAAATACACCTCGAATCAAACACCTAATTGCATTATTTGATTGTTTCCAGGGGTTGTGATCGTATCATCCCAGTTGATATTTACGTACCTGGATGTCCTCCAACTGCCGAAGCTTTGCTGTATGGTGTCTTACAGTTGCAAAAGAAAGTTAAACGCATGGCTACTGTTCAGATGTGGTATAGAAAGTAGTTAAATAAATTAGTAAGTATAATCAAATTATGAAAATGCTTGGTCGAATTATTAGATCAAATAAAGTCAATGTTAAAGTACCTAAAGTTTACTGAATTTTATTTTGTGTTGAATTCAAAAGAATTCAGGTGAATTCACACTAGTTTAAAATGAATATTCTTGAATGCAATTAAATATGCGCATGCGCAAACTAGATGTCATATTGAAGGCGACTTGAAATGATGAATTCAAGTGAATTAAAAAAAATCAGTTTGAATTCAAAAGAAATCGACCCGAGCGTATACTGAATTCAGCCCGTTCTCCACCCCTCGAAAAATATGCATCAATGATCAACCACTAGTCAGTTGAAATTTTAATTAATCCTGAAACGGAAAAATTCAACAAAAAAACAAGAAGTAAATAAACTTAGAATTCTCTTATAACAAACACATTTGTATACAATATATCTTTAGATTAATTAATTAATTCTTAAATATAAGGAGTTAATTAAATGTTTATAAAACAAGTAATCGAATATGAAATTTCCAAAGAGAATATATAAATTAAAACACAACACAGTAACCGCAATCACAGTACCAGTTTCTTTTTGTTTTTTCGTTTCGTTTTTTTTGCTTCTCGCTATTAATATGTATTTATACAATCATTCTTTTCTCTGCCGCTCTCTGTCTCCGTAATCCGCTCGCAGGTCGCAGCGATATGTAAACTAATGTTGTGAAGAAAGGATTCTTATCTACTCGTCGGCGGCGCCGGCGTATGTTGCATGCATCCTTCAACATTTTCGGGCCAATCGCAGACATTCTGGTCCGGATTGAAGACGAGATTCGCCGGACATGGCATGTGATGTTTGCGTTCACCCTCGCACATGAAGTAACGTGTGCAATCGTTTTTATCTGGATGATAACTGATGTGTCCTTCTTCTTCTTCGCATGTTACTTCATTCGCTATAACAGAAAGGCAAAGCATGTCGATGATCGCCATTTTGTTTATGGTTAGGAAAATACTTACGATCTTTTGTTGTGTACTGTCCAATTGGATTGGAACTTTCGAATGGTCCAGTATACTCGAGCTTCACTTTATAACCATCGAGTTCTTGCCGCATTGCTTGAATTAGCGGGTATTTGCCGCTCCCGCATTGCCCACGGAAATCGTCCATGTCCATGGACCAAATCATGATGCCACCGAAGCCTTCCTCTTTCAACCACGCCATCTTCGTTTTCAGACTCCTCTCGTCGTCGAACCCAATCCATTCTTTATCGCGATAAGCGAAAGGCACTTGCTGTTCGTTGTCCCACACGAGCGTAGTGTTGTCCTCATGGAGGAAGTCGCAGATCTCGTAGAAGCTCAAGAAGCCCGCCTCCGAGGTGTACTTGCCCGGTGTGCCGCCGCCTGAAGCTGGTGCCCCGATATCGAACTGCGTCGTATTGACAAGTTCGAAGCTGCGTCCGTAGGTAGGTATGCCAATCATTAACTTCTCCCTGGGGGCGCCTTGCTTCACCCATTCCCGCGCTGAAAAGTCCACCGTCAGCTTCTTCTGATAGCTGGTGGCGCTCTCCAATGGGAACAAGGGCGAATTGTGGCCGACGGTGCGTTCCCAATGGCCATGCATATCGTAGGTCATCACATTGATGAAATCCAGATATTTGGAGATCTCCGGCACGTCGTACCCAGCCGCGATGGCTTCGAAGGACGCGGGCACTGCAGCAGTCAGGAGCAATCTCGGCTGTCCGCTCGTCTTCGCTTCGCCTTCGAACGCCAAGCGCAACTCCTTCAATAAATTGACGTACGCTGCCCTATCGTCGGCACCGCGTGGATATTCCCAGTCCAGATCCAAGCCATTGAATTTATAATCGCGTAGAAACTCGATGGCGTCGTAGACGAATTGATTCATGCGGAAGGTGTTGCCGGTGAGTTCTTTGAATGGCGTGGAGCCGAACGCCCAGCCGCCGATGGCGAGTAGCACTCGCAAATCGGGATTCTTTTCGCGCAGGGCAATGATACGCTCGTACATCTCCTCATCTTTGCTGTCGGCTTCGGCGAGTTTGTAGTCCTTAAGCGTTGCGAATGCGTAGACGAGATGCGTGCATAGACTCGGATTGATGTTCTCTGGTGTGAACTTACCGGCGCCGGGTCGTTTCTGCGACCAGCTGGTTACGTAACAGAAGACTTGTGGGCCGCGAGCTATAATGAAATTGTAATTAAAGAGGCTTGCATTGCAAAACCACTATCAACGAAGCAACTTACTATTTTTCTCGTTGCTCAAGGCACTTTTGTGTACAACTTTCTTATTTGGTTTCCTAATTCTGTTCGCCACATCGCCGGCTGGCGTCTTGGCAGGTGCAGGCTTTTCAATCTCGTCTTCCTCTTCAATCGTGCCGGCAACTTCGCTCCAGTCAACATCCTTGGCACCTTTACCGCGCGAAATGCCGCGCAGCTCTTCTCGCATCGCGCCGATCAACGGATACTTGACGTTGCCGCCGCACACTGTACCCGTAAAATCGTCCATGTCTACCGTCCACACCATGGCACCCCCATAACCTCCATCCTTGATCCATTTCATTTTATGCCGAATCGATTTTTCGTCGTCGAAGCCAACCCATTGGTCTCCATGCACTGCATACGGGACCTTCATCTCGTCATCCCAGACATATGAAGCTCCATTGCGGAGCATGTCGCAGACTTCGTAATAAGCCAAGAAACCGCCTTCCTTCGTATAAGTGCCCTCTTTGCCGCCGCCAGTGGCCGGCGAGTTCACCTTGTATTTGCTAGGATTGCTCAGCGTGAATGTCCTGCCGTACGTTGGCATGCCGATGATGAGCTTCTCGCGGGGAGCGCCCAGCTTCACCCAGAGATTCGTCGCGTGATCAATGGAGAGTTGCTTCCGCCATTCGCTGTCGCTACTTGGGGCATAGAGTGGCGCATTGTGGCCGGTTTCGCGTTCCCATTTGCCGTGGAAATCATATGCCATCAAGTTGATAAAGTCAAGATAGGAAGCAACGGCCGGTACATCATAACCGGATTTGATGTTATCGGGTCCAACAGGAACTGCAGCGGAAAGGAGCAGTCTGGGTTTTTTGATTTCTTGCGCTTCGGCTTCAAACGCTTCACGCAGTTCTAGAATTGACAATGAAATTGTAACAACATTCAAACCAAATATTGGTCAGCACACATCGCTCAACCGTTCAACGCATGAAACAAAATGCAAAATGGAAAATGACGAATAACAAGTATGCTAATTTCGAACGTACTTTCTTCAACCTTGTTCCCATATGCACGTCGCAACGTGGTGTGCATTCAAATGATTTTCCTTTTATTCATTCATTTCATTTGCTTGTTTTGTTCTATGTTGCGTTGACCGAAAGAATAGACAAGCAAACCAAACACCGAACGGTGCGAACGATTTGGTCGATAGAGAAATAAATATAAATAAACATAAAACAGCAATGCAGTATGGCATTATCGAAAGTAACTAATTGAATTGCGCGAGTAATATGCCAATATAACGATAATGATTATCATTACATTTAGAAAGTTCTACTCCAATAATAAAATCTACCTAAGCATCAGGTGTGTACAATATTGATGAAATGTTTATGGTACCTATTCAATCATTCAAAGGTGTAAATTCGAAATAAGTGGTATTTATAATGAGGCAGATTATATCCTCACACATTAACACAAATTAAGATATGAAATTTCCTGATTTCAATTTGCATATTAAAAATTCATAATAATAACATTTATCGCCAGTTAAACAACAACAATCAATGCGGAATTGCGGAAATTAAACAATGCCTAATCGTTTTTTACTTGAACAACTGTGTGTCAATTGTTTTTATTTATTATTTTTCCTCTGAAATTTTAATTTAAAATGAGCAATTTTATGCTAATTACCAAGATTTTTCAAAATTCGATTATACCTGTTGTATGTATTAATTGTCTTATTAGGCATGAATGAAATAGTTTTAGAAAATTATTTAATTAAATGTAACATAGAAGATATTCGCGCGTGTAACTTTTGGTTCAATTAAATGCACCCATAATTCAATTAACGACCATGTGTTGGGGTATTATAAGATTTTTTATATTTTTTCATCGTAAATTTGGTCTAATTAAAAAGTGTTATTGTTAAACTACATTATTTTTCGAATAAATAACGCGCGGCTGATTGATCGCTGAAATATGTTAGCAACACATACACATACACTATGATGTATTATGATCATCACTTACCTTGGAGTTCTTTTCAATTATAATTATTTTTTTTGCACATAAAATAAAATTTTAAATTTATACTTTAGGAAATTAATCTATCATGATGTTTGAAAAAATGAGTAAAAGTACTCAAATCTATTGTAAATAATTTTATAGCAGTACCTTTCAATAAGTGCACGTAGTTTTTCTTGTCGTCTGAGCCCTTAGGATATTCCCAGTCGATGTCAAGCCCGTCAAATCCGCGATCCCTGAGGAACGGAATAGCGCTATAAATGAATGTCTGACGTGCGTAGCGCGTTCCTGCCATATCCTTGAATTTTTGCGTGCCGAACGACCATCCGCCGATAGCCATCAACGTTTTCAAGCTGGGATTGCCCTTCTTGAGTTTGTTAATACGATCATACAAGCCAGGTTTGCCGTCTTTCGTCTCATCGTTACTTTCGAACGAGGACAACTTGCCCTTCTTCAGCCAGCCGAATGAGAAGATGATATGCGTGCATAGATCGGGTGTGATGTCCTCCGGCGTGAACTTGCCGATCTTGGGCCGATATTGTGACCAGTTCGTGTAATAGCAGACGACTTTGTAACCATCCTTATCCTTTTTGGAGACGCTTGTTGCCGCCACAACATTGTCGCTCGTCTTCTTCGAATTTCCTCGTCCTCTCGCGCGTAAACGATTCACACTTGCTGACACTTCTTGGTCGCCATTTGTAGTCGACACTGAGGATGTGACGGAGGTTTGTGGTCGCCTCAATCTGCGTCTTGTGACTAGAAACAATTACATATACGTGTTGGATGCAAGATGTCAAGAAACAATGCGTAATTATCCTATTAAGGCATTAATTAAGTAAAAAACAGCAACAAGTACACAAGACAAACTGCAACCAATATTCATTAAAGTTTTGTTGCTTTTCGTATACCTATAGTATGTACACAAATTCAAACGATGCCAAGGTTTTTACTATGTATTTTCTTGTAATTTTGTGTTTTGGGTTAAATTTTGTATAGACCTGTCTCGATCTGCAAGTACTCAGTGTTGACTGAGATTATTTGGCGGCAGGCTAACTCTAACGCAGAAAGAGTGTTTTTGCGCACTTTGCGCAAGAAATGCACAATGCGATTGTTAAATCGTGGAAACAAAAGGGTACACGACACTATTGTGTCTCCTATCGAGACGATCTCGATGAACAAAAGTGAACAAAATGCTTTGCTTTGTTTTCTCGCGTCTTCTGCCTTCATGTGCATGCTGCTTCGAGAGCTTGTTCTCGTTCGTGTATGTACATAGAGTTGTTTATTGCGTTCACTTTTTGTTGGCACGACGAATTTGCGAAATGCGAAGTGTGTGGTAAAATTTGCCGCGAGGATCAAATGCATCGAGCATCTTGAAAAATGAGAGAATGCATGTTAACATTCATACAGAGCGCAGAGACAGCGCATAAATATGAAGATGAATATGAAGAAGTGATGTACAAAAATGATGAAAGACCGCATGCAAGCTACAATCAGTTAAGAATGTAGTGAAAGCTAGCAGGCACAGTCGCAAGATTCAAGAAGCCGGAGATGTCTCGCGGACAAATGCACAATTCAGTCACACGTGATGAAAATTGCAAATTTTCCGTAGCTGCAGTTGCATCTCACGATCATTATTTTTTTATTATTCATTCTTTATTGTTTTCTTTCAATCGCTTGCATTAAGCGTATTCTTGTCAGTCATTTGAATTGATAACTAGGGGAAATTTTCCAGTTCACTTACTTTTAGTTTCTGCATCTATTTGTACGAAAAGTAAGGTGACAATTAAAATCAAGGCGATTGCGTTTCTACAGGGAAACCATCTCGAAGTAATCTGTAACAGAAATAACTGGATTACAACAAAATGATTATTTACTTCTTGAACATATAGATATTGTGCTTGTTGCTGATAAAAAATATTGTATAGAATTGCGAATTGGTCGAGCAATTGCAGTCATGCATGAGCAATTAAAAAGCATTCGTTGAACACGTGCCTTAACTCTTAATAACTTATGGTATTTTGCTTAAGTAGTAAGTTCTTGGTTCATGTCCCCTTCACCATTTTGCGCTTTAATGCAATCAGCGAAATGAGTGCACTTTTAGTTAACTGTGTTACAGCTTGGAAATTAGAATTATTTGATCTTTATCTTTAGATACGTTCGCATCCGCTTTGCCATCAATGTAGCGCTCCTCAACATTACACGTACGTAATACAAATAACAGCCAGCAACTAACAAACAAGGAAAAGGAAGAAGGAAAAGGGAAGCAAAATTATGTTTGCGCGTGTAATGTCGACGCAATAATAATATTGTTCGAGCTTCTGATTTGGTAAGTAAGATTCATGGTACCCACTCGTACTAATGTGGCTTGTTCGCTTGCCTTGTTGTGTGTTCCCCATGTTTCATGTTTCGCATTTCTCGAGTACGTTTCGCGAATGCTACCAATATGTGCATGCATTTATGAGTAAATGTCGATGCCGAAGCAGAACGTAATATCACACCGAACACATAACGCAAAGAGATATGAACGAGGTGAGATCGTCGAGAGCAAGAACGGCGAACAAACGAAATGTTATTAAAAAAATATCAAGGTTAGCAAGAAATCATATATTCAAGCTCGACTCGAAAGCGAAAGATATTTTTCAAACGGCTTGCAATAATCACACTCGTATTTTACAAAATAATAAATGTGGATACCGATATCTCTCAAGAAATCTCCGGCATTCACAAACAGATAGGCGAAATTCAAACGCAAAAGATAAGAGGAATAAATGCAAAAATGTTTCAAAACAATTACCTTAAATAAGAAATATCCAAAGTTCTATCAAATATCTTAAATTGATAATAATTTGGAACAGTTGCTTCCTAAAGAGTCAAAATAACATCGCCAATAAGAAATATAACTTAGGCAAAGCAAGTAAGTTGCAAGTGACAAGTCAAAAGTGGGATTAGTATGAGAAGTTGTAAAGACCAAACCAAATAAAGGAAACACATCACATAAAACACAGAACGGCAACAAACTAACTCCGAGGCATAGTCGTTCAACCGATACCCAACCAATAGTTGAAGATTACACAACTTGGTTCAAGTCGAGAAAAACAGCAAAAAGGCGATAAAATAAAATTGTGGGTTGTGCTTTGTATCCGTAAATTACGAGGATATTTGTATCTGCTATCTGCGTTGCGTGATTCAAAATCAGTATTTTCAAAGCCAAACATTTCTAATTGTTTTTGGCTAGGTTATTGTTTTTTTATTGAAATAATTCAATGCTAATTTTCGAGTTCTTAGCCTGCAGTAAAGCAATTTCGGTGTAGTTGACTAAAGTTGGTAGTCGATTGAGTTAAGCCGTCGCGCCTACCTTGATCCTGGACAAGACGTAAACTCAATAATGTTCTCAATATCGTCACTGCAGTGTGCTAAAACTTGATCACCTTCCGTAACTGTTTGCTAAACTTAAAAGTTTGCAAGCTTAAGCACAACACAAGCAGACAACAAGAACAAGGAACAATGTAAAATGCATTAAAGACAAGACGACAAAGTTACAGCGTTTTAAAGTTAAGTATTATAATACATATTTAAAATGTTCAAAAATGAAAGGAAACGAGACTAAAGTAATTGAACACATGTTGTGGACCACTTGTATACGAATCACTGAATCAGAGATGAATAATACGGAAAGGTATTTTTTATAGGAAATTGATTTAAATGTTTTTGACATCAAGAAGGCATGAAACAAGAATAAGTATACGAAAAAATGAAAAAATAATAGAAGGTAAAAGTTGGTTAAATGTTTTTTGTATTAATTGCGTTTTAATGTCGCAACATCGTCCATAACAAAAATTTTAAAATTTATCGTTAAAACGAAATTATTTATTAATAATTTTCGTTATACCTTTATGGCTTGAATATCTGTATGTAAATGTTATTTAACTAAATGAGTCAAATAAATTAAAAGTGAATGTGAATGCATGGTGATTGGACAGATTTTTGGTGTTAAAATAAACATCCTATTACCAATACAATTTGTACGGGGAATTAATTGACCCATACTTGAATTCCTAGAGGGTACTTTGTACGTTTCTGATTGTATTGTATTAGTCGTGTTCTTTTTATGTGTCGCCCATTCTCAAATGAGATTAAACTGAGTGAGACTGATGTGAAAATATGATGAAAACTATTCCACAAAAAAAACAGTCAAAACGCGAACAATTTTTTTGACAAAATCTGACAGGCACAATTTGTCAGAAAACAAACAACGGTACATTAGAGGTTATGTTATAGGCTCAATTCACACTTGCAACAATAGTTGTGTTCTTTTTAGCATGGGTATTGAGATTAATTTGAATTAGTCTCACTAGAGACGTGCCGTTTTTTTGCAGACTCAACTCGGTCCTATATTTTCACATCAGTCTCACTAAGTTTAATCTCATTTGAGGGAGCACGTAAAAAGAACACGACTATTGTGTGTGTGTGCTAAATGCTAGACTCAAGTCGAGTGCTAATCTCAGCCTATATACACAACTGAGACCGAGTTGAGTCTGCAAGAAAAACAGTAACGTACAGGTCATTTTCGTAGGTCCTGAAGTTGTAACTTAATTAATCTATGTCTAATCTATTAATTCTATTACGTTTTACATATGAACATATTAAATATATGTATGTAGTTCTGATTGTTATTAGAAATGTAGAAGTCGCAAGCTCGTTAAACATTTCAAGGACGATTCTCAAGTGATTGTCCTACCAAAAAGGAGCAGAGGCGGAACAATTTCTTTGTTATTTTAATTATACTTAAATATTTTTAAACAAATGTTGCTATCGAATGTTTAATTTGAAAATTTGATATTGTTCAAGTTTCGACAATTTTCAGCTTGTTTCTTTCTCAAGCCATCAAGATTCTGTAGATAAACGCTATTGGATGATTGTTGCAATTTCAACACAAGCATGTTCATTAATCCTGCACTGGATTGTTCTTATAAACCGTTAATTATTCAAATATCTAATGAATCAAAAATTACGTAATGTTGTTGCACAGCTATCCAGCCATACCTATAATTTTCATCTTATACACAGACTGAAATTGTCGCCTTATTAGAATAAGAAAAACAATTCCTAACGGACAATAATTCAATGATCTCCAATGATGTGATTTCTGACCGCACGATATTGTATATCGTGAGCTCTTGTAATTTGCATGCCGATGTCCATGTAGACTTATTGTGTGATTTCTCATTTACTCATTAGTCATTCATTATGTCAGGCTGAAGCATTCACAGAAAGCAGATCCATAATTCCATAAACAATAAACTATTTCAAGGATTAACGAACGAATTACACACGTTTTATTTTGTCCGAAAAAATAGCAGCTCCGCATGGGTAGGTTTGCGCTGTCTGTTGTGTCATCTTCATTTCCTTTAGTATAGTTTAAGTAATAATCACCTAGCAAGTATTGCAAATCGACCTGTTTGATTATTCAATTCGTGTCTGAGCGCTTATACCGGGTGCTTCAGGGCTGCTGATACTGATTGGATTGGATGTGTCGTAGCGTCGATTGCACAAGATACCAAAATACCAAGAGCAATCCATAAAACAACACCCCGACATGAATATTAACAAGCAACCTTCGTTTGTACCGCATCACGTAAGTACGAGCTAAGCGTAAAGCGTATAATATGCGAGTGGCTCTAATGCCATATTAGAGATATAATGCAAGCAAAACAACGTAAACGCTTGCGAGTGTTTATGATTTACGTGTTAGGTACATTTTTATCGTGTTTCTTTGAGGACACTCGATAAACGTGAGCACATAGTATTGAACACAGGCTGTTAACGATGATGTTCATGCTGATGATCTGATGAAGAGGAGATGAATCTTGAAATCACTCTAGAAGCGTGGAAGCAGCTTCACAAGTTCTTAAGCTGAGATCATAGGTGATAAAAACGATCACCCAGTTCACGGCTAACAATTACACAAAGAGTAATAAGCTTATAAGAAATTATCTGACGCTACGCAGTGATACACCAATGAAGACAATGCAAATACAGCTTAATAATTCAATAATTTTCCTTTTATAAATTTATAGACGTGAAAATGCGGTTTCTTTCCATTACAATTTATGATTTTATTGCTTTATTACCTGCTAATTGATAATGTCGGTGATGCGTGTGAAAAATAATCACTAAACTAATGACTAGTGTAAATCCGCAGTAATACATCTATATCTGCCTGTACAGCACAATAAGTATAAGTATAGGATAAGAAATAAGTAAAAGTTGTTTTAATTTTTAACATGTGATGTGCGAATTTCTTAGGTTACTTTCAGTGAATATATGTGCTTACTATCTATGCCTGATAAAACATTGTCACTAAGCGCTAGGTGCATTTTAAACGTACTTATATTAATTTGATAAATTTAACAAGCTTAAGAAGTAATAAGTTACAATTCAATTTAATATTCCGGAAGATGAAAATGAAAAGTCCTTCATTAATGTTTATGTGTGAATGTGAACACTATGAGTAAGCGTAACTGCGTAAGCATAAGCACACAAAACACTTTCTATTGTAATTGCTTGTTTGCATTGACTTCCTCACAAATAAATTAAAATCAAAATATTAATTAAAAATTTATTCAAAGGTTGAAAGGGAAACTTCAAGATAGTGCAAGAATAAGGTCGGAGTCGGAGAATTTAAATGCAATCGAAATCAGTGAAACTAATTTTTAAATTTATGTCCTAGGGTTGAAACTCTTTAAGTTGTAATCAAGGTTAACTTTGGTTTAAAGGCCGATTCAATACTCAATACAACAAGAAAACCCTACAAATTTTGACAATTTTTGGGCAAGAAATCAGCTCTAACTCAAAGTTGAAGTTAAATTCAATAGTAATATTCAAAATATGCGCTACGAAAAGAAATCTAAATAAATATTCATATTAAATTTCCTATTTCGAAGTCCTGCTGTTTAATTCCGCGTTATTTTCATTTTGTTGTTATTTTTATTTTTTTCAGTACCGACACAGACTTCTTGGAATTCAATTAGTTAACTCGAATAGTTATTCAACAGCTGACCAAATGACTGCTGTTTTATCATTTTGCTTGTAATAAAATGTTTAGTATATGAACATGCGTATAAAGTAGGTATATGTGATCCGAGTGTTACGTAAGACTCCTCATACATACATAAAATAAGTTTAGACCACACATCGTTGGATGCGCCTTCTCGAAGTGGACAAGCTGTTCTTTAAGGAAAAATTGTTCAGCATTCGTTTGTGGTAAGTACGCCAAGGAAATACGAAAAATTTAGAAAATCTACTGCTTGGTCGATAGCTTGAGACTATTGCTTTCCAGTACTTTCTATTTCTTTCATACTATAACAAACTCAAAGGCTGTTAGATAAAAAAATCTTGGTCCAATTTGTTTGATTTTTTGGTATTCTTCCATTAAAATAAATAACGAGGTGACAAAATAAAACTATTGATTGATAATTTTTGGAAACAACTGCGATTGAATATTAGGCAAGTCAAATTTGATTTAAGTTGTTTCGAAAGTTGTTGATGTTTGTTCGCTCAACTTGAGTAAATTTTTGCATTCTGATTTGTTGCTAAAACTAAAACTCAAATACAACTCCTGAGCCTCTTGCAAATAAAACTAAAACTCGTAATAATAATTTTTAGTAGAAAGTTTTCGTTAGTTGGAGTGTTTGTGTGTTGCTTTCGGTAAGCCAAATGCACATTCGTATGTTTTGTTAACGCTGTTTCTGTCGTTAACGTTATAGTATGTATATATATGTATAGTTTGTTAAAAAGAGATTTAATTATTTTTAAAACAAAATCTTTTTCACCAACGTATCTATGAACGCTTCTTTTGATTTGATCAAGAAACTTGCTTCACTTCACACTAGAACAAGTTAACAAACAACCAAACGACTCACTTATAATCATCATCGTCGTTGTCGTCGTCCGAATGTAGAACTCGTCGATTTTAAAGTGGAACGAAGTATTGCCAAGTAGAAAGCTTGTCAGAAACAAATACTAAACATTGAACGAGACAAATAAAAACAAATATGCAAGTTGCGCCCTTTCTTTCTACATTTACCGAGTTGTTACTTTCCGAACCCAAATACTAATCAAATACTCACCAAATTATTTGGCTTGTAGGCATTGGTGCGTTATTTATTAATTGTGCATTTAATCAATCAATAAAAATGTGCAATTGATTACACTGAGAATTATGAATTTGCATGCATGATTCAAATATCAAATGAAAGCACTTCAAAAATTGTATCTTCATTCTTCTTAATCAATGTCCATATCAGATATCCTTATATTATGTTAACACTTATTTCACGTTGCTTTATAGTTAATTGAATTTGTAGGGCTATGTTGATGTTCGGAAAGTAATGACCCATATCAAACAAAAATTGGTTTTGATTTAGTCCAATCTAAAAATAGAGTGTTTCCCCAAATATATTGTCGTATAGCACCTGTAATTGTGCGTACAGCACACATAGAACTTGAGTAAAAGTTGAATTTCTAAAAGCATTTAACATTCTTCCATGAAGTGGAACTTCCCGTCGCCGGGCAAAGAGCATGAAAAAACCGTCTTACAATAAGTAATTATTTGTGTTCGTCTATTATCGTTTCGTCTTGTTAATGCGTAAATGTGTTTAAACAAACAGTAAGTTACCTAATATGTGTTCATTTCATGTATTTGTAAATGTTAAATGAACGTATAGTTCTTATGTCTTACATATATAATTGTGTTAATGAATAAATTGGAATGCATGGATTTTATCCTGATAGTTTTTCTGGTTCCCAAAGTCTCTGCTTGCTGTTTGAAAATTTACACTGAAATTTAATTTGGACGACGATGATAAAATACAAATAACAAATTGGTATTTACGCAACATCTCAACAAGACATGCTGAGTTCTGCGTTGGAAAATGAAAGTCAAACAAGTAAATACGAATCTCAAGAAGTAAATATAAACAAACATCAAGATCAAGAATAATAAAGAGCGGCAATAAAAATATTCTATGGTATGATACATCATGAATATCATTTCACTTTTGAGAAGCACCGCCTAACAACAAGTTATTCAACAAGTTAACTAATTTCTGTAAAACTGTTTCAAATTTGGATAAATTTATAAACACGAACCTATTAATATTAATAAATGACGCAGTTTTTGAAAAAAATAAATTTAGAAATTTTTGTTTGCTACAGGTATAAGTGCGAATTTACTCCATTCAAATTCCTGCATTCCAATAAATTTTGACTTGAAGGTAAAACAATTTGTCGATGGTTTATTGCTTGTTAGTGCGTTAGTGGTAACCTAGAATCCGTACAATTTTGATTACCATTATTTATTAATAGCGTGAATTAATTTCTTAATAAAAACGAAATTTAAACCAAAACGTTCAACTTTAAATTATTTGTTTGAAAGTTCGTTGCTCTAGATGACCACAGTCTAATTATGCATTTGCGCTCGAATCGTTTGCTTTGCGTACCAACATTTAAAAAAGCTAGCTGAAACATATTTTGCTAAATACCGACAAGCTACATGTTTTAAATTAGAGAAACACGTTTTGTTGTTTGTAAATAAAGACGATTCACAACGTCACAACTTGTCAAATCTTCAAATCGCAACAAGAATATTTATGTTTATCGTGGCATTTTACAAGTTTCTGTTTAACTGCATCGATGAACTAAGTGGCAATTAAAAAATGTCTCGTTTCTTTCGTTTCTTCTTATTTCATCGCATAGAATATTTTAGTTACTTATTATATAATATGAATTATGATAATTTTCAATTTATCATGTTATTTGGTATTCATATTCGAAGCTATTGGCAATATAATTATAAATTGACAAAGTATAAATCTTCAAAGTATTTATTAAAAGAATAAGTAATGATGTAGTAATGATTTCATGATTATAAAATGAATCGCACTTTGGCGAGTTGTCAACGCATTTGCAATGGTCAGCTAACAAAATAAAGAAGCAAGAAGTAGCAAAATCGGTTTTCGATAGCGAGCAGCGACAACCTTGATATTTTGAAAAGTATCTTTGAATCGAGTTTATGGCAATGCAACTAAAATGAACGCGACTATTATTATTGGTATAATAAATATAGAGCCACCGCCTTCTATAAAGCAAATAAAATCGCTCAATCTTGCCAAACTGAACATAAACCAAAAACCATACAGTTAAACATTTTGCGCGGTCTAATTTTTTCGTGAATGTTCTCTTGACTAAGCGTGCGTTAAGACTTTTAAGCAAATTCCTCACGTTCTAGGTTGCATTTGATTAAAATACTTCTTCATGTGATCTTGTAAGTATCTAGTCTTTGAATAAGATTTCTTTGGACCATAAAATATTCATAACTTTAACTGCACTCGATTTAAAGAATTTAAACCGGAAATTAAAAAACCTTGTACGTTTTTTTTATGCCAAAAGTGATTAATCCTTAATTTAAATAATAAATTATATAGTGATTTGAAGGTTTCAGCCTCATATTGAATTTCGTTGAAGTTGAAATTGATACATTTTGGCTGTCACGCACCAAAGAAATGGACGTGGGGCAATTTGCGCTTTTGTAATGCGATAAAGCGATTTTCAGTCAATATGATGGAGTTTTTAATAATAAATTTATGCAGTGACGTAATTATTGGTAAATTGTTCCATTCGCGACCAGACTCACAGTGTATTGTACTCCGATCGTGTTTTTTCTTCTTTTTATGTATGTTGTCCGTATATTTTCACGTTTCTGTTGCCGACTTGTATTCTTGTTTTACGTCCACACTTCTGCTTCTTTTTATACATATTATCAAACAATATTGTTCTTGTTCTTGCTTTTTATTTATTTTTTGCTACTTGTTATTATACAACAAGTATGCCATAATAATATGTAACGCATACAATTCGAATTCGAGTAGTTGTTACAATTCTCATTGTTTCTTTTTCGTTTATGTACAGTATAGGAAACGGAGATTTTGTTTCCAACAAATATTACACCTTAACTTATTCGGTAAATGTACCGATTTTAATTGCTATTCGACCGATTGGTATGGGTATGAAGCAAGCCGAGTCGATGTCAGTTGGCAATATTACGCGATTGTTATATAAAGAGAGGAAGAGAAGTTCATGCAGTGCCATTGTAGTATGTACTTAACACTTAACATATAAACGTATGAAATATAAGAATATTCAAGCGATTTGCAATTGAATCGATTGAAAGAACCGAGAAAACTCAATGGAAAATGAATAAATGATGAAATTGCGTCTTAACGTTTTCAATTGGAATTGAAGTTAGAATGTCACTAAGCCATTAGTGCAAACATTAATTGAACACTTCTTTAATTCTTTTAATTGAACTTTTATGGTATTGCAACGCAAAAAAGCCATTTAATATCGAAATACGTATAGAAATGTTTGAGGCTGCCATTAGGCTTAATTGCGTACATAAAATTAATTGAATTAAATAAATCTCAATTCAATATCGATTTTAAGTGAAACATGTAAAATCCAACAATTAAAAACATCATTTAAGTGCTAAAGTACTTTTGATTGAAAAGTATCGTCCGACTTAGTACACTATTATAGTTACTTCAGTTATATTATACTTGTTACGAAAACTCGGTTCACTGAATGGACGATGGTTTGTCAGTAAGTGCGATGGACGTGTTCGAAGTAAGTAGCAAAATAAGTAACTAAGTTCCTCTGGCCGTTCGTTTAATAACATGCCTGACCTACTAGCACCGAAAGCGCAATGCGTTTTAATCGTTCTCTTACTTTTGTAACTCCTGTAACTTTTTATTTTATTCGGTGCATGACAGTTTTTATGCAACTCATTTACATTGAATATACAGAATTAAATAGGCAGTAGGACCAACTGATAGAAGTGATAAGCGAGTGAAATAAATGCATGATTGAAAAAATTAAAATTCTTACCATTTTGAAATAAATATAAAAGAAACTCCTCTGATAATTAGATCAAACGAAACTATAATTCCAAATAGCAATATATATTATCGTGTTTGTCCTTATCGTTTAAGAAGAATTAATTAATTAATTAAAAGGCTATAGAGAGTTATTTAAATGTTTGGCAGCACTGTTTTAATTACATTATTTATTTGTGATTGATTTGAAGTTGATTAACGCACACACTTCGTATGGTGTCCGTTGCGTACGAATTAACTGAACGAACTAAGCCTATCATAAAGAAACGGTGAACGCGAGCGCGATAAATGAAACCGTCTTAAAGTAAATGGTAAATGGTTGTGGCGTTTTCAAGGAGCCCCACTCTCTGAAGTTGACTCTTGGGACTATTCGACTAATGCCAAGGGGCACCAGCGCCAGCACCAAGAAGTCGAGAACGAGAAGGCAAAAACACCAAACGCTGTGACAAGACGGACGGGGACTTCGGTACTTACAAGTTACAAGGCAACATAGAGACAAGAACATACCACGTCGGATTTGTATGCAAGCATTACTTATAATACATATATCAACGAATTCGTAGATATATTTCATATGATTAGTTCATAAGTTACCTTTCAAACAATTCCATCGAGAATCGAGATTTAAATAGAATTCGATCTATTGGTATTGCAATGCTGCAATGCAAGTCTGGCCAACAAGCTACGGGACACATACCCTGATAGAAATAAATGATTGGTCTAAATCACGCATTTATAAATGACGCTTAGACTAAGGCCTAAGCTAAGTCTGATAAGTAGACTGCAAGGTAAATAAATAGACATACCTGTGAATGCGTGCATAAGGCACAACAATTGGAAAGTTGTCCGCGTTCTGTTCATTGTACACTTCTTTCTATTCAGTTCAACATTAGAGTCCAACTAGAATTTTACTATTCTCATTCTTCGTTTGTTTTAAACCATGTTTGTCTATTTCATTCACAGTTTATTTCCATCCACTAAATAAATACATAGAACACGAATCAAAAGTCCTTAAATCCAAATCCTTAAATTTTCTATTTCCAGATTTCTAATTGAATCAAACTTGAAATCGCCTTTCGTGATTGGCTATAGCGTCGCGCGAAATTTTAAACTGGTCCTCGGTGCACCGTGCCCGATTAGTAAAGTCAAAAAAGATGCTTGTAAAAATTTGTTGTCTTCCATTTCTGTCAAATAGGCATTGTCTTCACTTCACTTTGACAAGACGTATAGCTCAAATTATTAAATTAAAAAATGTTATTTCCGGGAAAACCGGAAGTGATGTGATACCATGTTGACTGATGCTGTATTAATTTACCTGTGTGAACTTAGCTACAAAATCTCAGCAACAACTTTTGGTACAAAATTACAAATTTTGTAACTATTATATCTAGCGTCCTAATCAACACACAACAAAACTAATACCATCGTTAGA
>JARJDT010018874.1:0-12282 GCA_030264655.1 Leptusa sp. GC000079
AAGCATAAAGAATTATCAAATATTTTATAAATGGCCGATTTAAAATTGAATCTTCAACCCGTCATACAATACTTATAAGGGGAATGAATGAAAAAAAAAATTAAAATATTCTTCTGCTGCTCAACTAATGGTGCCCAATGCTTCCACGCGAGGAAATGCGGCATTTTTGATTCACCTTGTAGATCAAATTTAATTAAAATATATTCTTAATATGAGAGCAACAGAATTATTATCGCATCTTATCTAAATTCTTAGTTTAAAGTTGATACGTTGATTAATTGATAAGAAATTTACGTGTACTTCATACATTTTAAAATTTTAATTAAATATTTTTCATGAAATTATAATAGCGTTTTGCTCTCGAATTACGCATTAAGGCTTAATACCCAAAAGTTAAGGACTGTGTTGAGTGATATTTCCTCATATAAAGGCCATGCTTTGTAAAAAGCATTTTCTCTTTTGACTTCAACTCGAGTGATCAAGAAGGGTGCCGCCGGTGGACACGGGAATGCATAGACGTTTTAAATATGATATTTTAAAAGCAGGTAGTAGAAAACACCCGTAGGATAAGTTGTTATGGTTGCCCCAACCTTATTTCTCCTGTGCTAAATGTAGTCTATAGTTAAAGTCATCTGGAATTAATAAGATCAACTTAATCTTATTCCTTACTGGAAGAAATACTATACTAGGTCTGGAAAGAGACCTATAGTAAATCCTTTACGAAACTTAAATAAGGTTCACCTGTTTGTACCTACTTCACTACTATTTCTGTTTCAACACTTGATGGTGTCCACTTGGACAATAAATTGGGAATTGTAACCCAAAGCTAAACATTCAGGGAATATTTGTGAAAAACTTCGGGCAATCAACCACAAAATGAATATAGAAAATGTTCAAATTAAATACAAATAATGGCAAATTCATTGTTCAATGTTTTTTGTAGGATTGGATTGTAGATTGTTTAGTAGCGCCAAAGCCGGAGATCTAACACGTAGGCCACAAGCGGAAGGGGGCCTTTTGTGCACGACTTCAGGAGGAATGCTATCGCCTATCCTGGCATTTATCTATTCTTGTCTCGAGGAAATCCTCCGAAAACTCGTGACAGGACAATCGGCGCTGTGGGTAGAACGGATGGCCCTGCACATTTAAAATATTTCTCTTATGACAATTAAATGTCACAAAATATAAATTGATTTGAACAATATTTTTCATTAAGAAACAATAAAGATTTTGCAAATACAAATCAGATACCTTTAATGAACTATTTAAATTTTAATTTTAAGATCCAATCATGACCCAACCTTATTATTCCTGTGTCTATTTTAAGTCATCTGGGATACATAAGAATAACTCGTTACTCCTTACTGGAATAACTACAATACTAAGGCCGGTTTTCACCACGAGCGTTTAAAGTATTTAAGAGAACATTTGGTCAACATTTCCGAGGTTTTACATGTGTTAGGATAAGTTCCTGCATCATCCTGTATATCTATATTTATATTTCAATACCTATTTATTATTACATTAATTTGTTCTTCTATTTTATTTCTTCACTCAAAACTATTAAGCAACCTTCATTTATTTATTAATTGTTATTCTTTATTGTAAACATTATGTATTACAAAAAGCGATGTTCCTTTTGAAACATGGCTCATTGAATAAACACTCGTATACAGGGTGATTCAGACTGAGAGGCGAATAATGAAATGTCATACTTAAAATTAAAATTAAAATAATTCTAAACAGATATCAAAGAACAAAATTTTCCAAAATGAACCTTGGTTTCCGAGATATTCAAGTTCAAAGATTGCGACTAATTCTTTTATTGTGTTTTTATGTGTTAAATTTTAATCCTTCAGTCAGCTGAAAAGATGAAATTTAACAATATCTCGGAAGCTATTGAAGATAGGACATTTTTTCAAAGGAACTTTGTGTTCTAAATAGCTGGTTTTCGTTTGGATATGTTATTCCGGAACACCCTGTATGCTAAGATCCGACATGCCGGTCCCAAGTTGCCTTTTGAGCACGACTTTTGGAGGAATGTTCGCACCTATACCTGCATTTGCCTCTGGCGTCAATGTAATCCTTCGAATACTCGAGACAGGACCCTCGGCACTGGGGTTTGAACCACAGCACCTCCATACGCATTGAGCCACCTAGCTCGATTTTGTCAGATTAAGAATTTAATCTATTTTCTTGAAAAATGTACGTCATCGCGGAAAATTAATTAACAAATTGAGTTAATTCCCGAACTTGAATACGAATATCATAAATCTGTCAGGTACCACAAAAATCCTCAAGGATTACTTCAAATCCATAAAATCCTTAAAACCGCACAACAAATTTTGCTCATTTGCGCAAAATTTTGCTATAAATGGTTACGGTGTAGATTTTTTTTAATATTCAAGCAGAACTTTTTGCTTCTATATTTTCAAAATGGTCTTCAAAGTACTTTGCATTGTTGTCTTGGCTTGCACTCTTGTTGCGGTAAGTCAATGTAGTTGCCAGTGGTAACCTGCTAAGTTTATTTTTAATTTTCAGGCTCCTCCACCACCAATCATTTCCGGTTACTTAAATGGTCTGGCTGGGGCTGGCGAAGGTATTTATTCGCAGAAAGCGGATGGCACGACCACTGGGGGCGTCTTGGGGGGTATATTGAAAGGTAACGCTTTTGGCTCAATCTTCCAAGACAGCGATGGATTGCACGGCATCGCTAATGCAAATTTATCCTTTGTGATTCGACTTTTGTTAGCCTTTTTTGAGCTTCTTACTAGTGGCTCTCCAGATCTCGTCGGCTTCGTTCAAAACCCAGATCCTTTAAATACTTTTAGCAAATAAATGATTAGTTTACTTTTACTTCAATATCTGTAAAATGTTATTCGATGAAATTCTGTTTTTGTTCAATAAATAAACTCTTTGCATTTATATGAGTTTTCTATTTTTTTTTTAAATTTTTTTTGTGTGTTAGGACTTTATTTTACAGACATCTAAAAGTTTCAGAAATTAGTTTACTAAAAAAGATGCTATCCGATTGGTTGATGGTCATCTAAGAATTTCTTTTTACTTATTAAATTAATAATAAGAATACTAATTAATTCTTTAATGGCGAACTAAATAGCCATCGAGGGCAGTCTTTCAGCCTGTATTATTATAATTCATGAATAAAAAAAAGAATGAAGAAACAAATGAATTAGATAAGTAAGTACTAGGTGTTTATGGTGGGTTATTAAGTAGATGGAGTAGAGGATGTGGAAACCTTTGGTTTGTGTGGGTGGTGTCGAGGTAAATGGAAGTAAGAATTCTTTCCAGTTGGGGATGATGTATTAAAGTAATTTAACATCGTTTATATAATTGTTTCGAATAAAAAAAATATTTAAAAATATTTTTTTTTCTGCTAGATCCTATTTATTAAGTTTTAAGACAATTTAATTAATAAACTGAATATAAAAGTTTCTGAGACTGAATTTTGTTAGAAGTTATTTTTAGTTTAAAATAAAAAAATAAAAAAAATAAAAAAAAAAAAATTGTCAGTAAATCTGCAAATCTTCAATCAAATTGTTGTTGATATAATTTATGTTACAAGAAATGATAAACAAAAAAATTCGCGTTTTATGAATTGACGTCAAGTAACTCAAATTAATATTTGCTAATCTTTTAATTATAATATAAAACCTCGTCAGAAAGGCACTAACGTCATAAATTAAACGATTATTAAAAGAATGGATTAAAAATATTGAAAAACCAACAAGGATTAGACCACATAAATTAAATAATAAATCTCCGAAAATTAAAGATAAACATATTAAAGTGAAAAACAATTTCGCTTCGTATTTGCGGATCAATTCAAGCATATAAAAACGCGTCGAGAAACTTCCAAACTTTATTACGAAGACCAACTGATTAAGCAACATGACCAAATTCGCTTGTGTTTTACTCGTCGCCTTGATCTACGTATCAGGGGTAAGTTAAACGTAAACTCAATACTCAGTTGAAAACATTTGTTTTCTTGTAGATCACCTGCTACCCAAGCATTGATAGTATGCTAGGTTTTGACTTGGGCGGAAATGGTACCGGCAATGTAAACAAAGATGGCTCCTCCAACCTCACTCTCGACGGACTTTTTAAGCTTGTTGGTACCCTTATCAAGAGCAAACCGGATGGATCCAGCAAAGGCATTGGCGGTGCAGTTGAGGCAATTGCGTCCGGCGGGGGAGGACAAGGTCTTATACCTAATTTGGGTGCTTTGGTCGCGTTCTTCTTTCATCTTTTCTTTTCCGCATTACTGGCAGCCATCCCTAGTGTATAGCGATTTTCCAACAAAAACACAAAACTACATGATTTGAAATTTATGTTTTATTGTTTCTAATTCTGTTTTCATAGTTGAATAAAATGTGCCTACTTTATCTTATTTTTTATTAAAAATACCTTCAAATACATTTAATTTAAGAAGATCAACAAAATACAATTTTAAGCAAGTTATCTTAAAAAAATGAGTCATGACGATCTGCATACGTAATTCAACCATATGAAAAGACTGGTAACAAACGATTAGTCTCATAACAACTGGTACTTACCTACCTCCAACATCTTCCAACTAAAAAAGAGAAAATCAAGATGGTTAAAATAGCTTGTGGTTTATTAGTGGCTTTGATGACTTGTAGTGACTTGTAGATTACCTGCTACCCAAGCACTAATGGTGTGTTAGATCTTTCTGGGGCCAAAAATGTTACTGGTTTAGTTTCTTGGTAGCCTTATCAATAGCAATCCGAATGGATCCAGCCAAAGCATCGCCGGTGCATTTGCGGGAATTGCGTCCAGCGGTGAAAGACAAGCTATTCTCGTCAATTTGGGTGGCTTGATTGTTAATCTAGTGCCTGATATTTTAAAAAAACCCTAACCAACCCTTTCTTTATCCTAATTTTACAACAAAAGACAAAACTACATGAAGTAAAGTTCAAATTCCAATGTATTATTGTTTCTGGTTCTGTTTTAAAAGTTAAATAAAATGTATTTATTGAATTTTTGTTCTCAATTTTTGTTCGGTTAAAAATAGCTCTAATGTCCGATTTCATAATATTTCTTAAAGTGGACTTTTGCTAAAATTAAACTTCAGCACTTTAAAACCTTAAAATAGTGTTGACCCATACGGTCACTTTAATTTAAAGTCTATTATGAAATTCACTTTTATTTAAAGAAAATTTAAAGTACTAAATTTTAATTAAGAAAAAGGTTCGTAAATAAATTTTATTTGAAAAGATTAACAGAATAAAATTATAAGCGAGTTATCTTCAAAAAGTACGTCATAACGTTTTGCATACGTAATGCAACCATATAAAAAGACTGGTAACAAACTTTCATTACAACAGTTACCCACAACCTCTTGAAACAAATTTTAAGATGGTTAAAATCGCCTGTGGGTTATTAATCGCCTTGGTATTTATATCTGGGGTAAGTTTAAAGTGAACTTTGAAATCGCTTGAAAACACATTTCGTGTAGATCACCTGCTACCCTAGCATTGATGGTTTGCTAGAATTTACTGAAGGCAAAAGTGCTACTGGTGATGTTGCCCCAGATGGCTCCTCTAGAGCCAATCTCACTGAATATCTTGGACTCGTTGGTAAGCTTGTCAAGACCAACCAAGATGGATCAAGCAAAGGCATTGGTGGTGCTTTCGAAGCCCTTGCGTCCGGCGGTGGAGGACAAGGTGTCCTCGCTTTGCGTAGATGGGTCTGGTGGATCATTGGTGTTGTGATTGCCTCTGTGTTTGCAACCATCGCCGCCCAACAACCATAATAACAATAAGTTGCCAATAAAAAGATAAATTTACATGTTTATTTCCTCTTTAATTGCTGCTGATTCTGTTTTAATAGATGAATAAAGTGTTCTCCCTTTATTGAATTTTTGTCCCCAAATTGTTTTTTTTATTAAAATTAGCTCTTATGATTTTAATTAAAAAAGATTAACAAAATAGCATTGTCAGCAAATAGGCTTAAAAATTTTTCATATAAAAAGACTGGAAATAAATATTTAGTCTTATTTTAGAACGTAACTTTTTCACCTAAGAAAATAATTCAAGATGGTTAAAATTGCCTCTGGTTTACATATCAGGGGTTTGTACTACAAACAAATTTTATCTTGATAAGTTGCTTGATACATATTTGGTTGTAGATCTCTTGCTTCCCCAGCAAATTAGATGGTTTATCCAGTCTAGGATTTAATGGCAATGTGACAGGCCTTTTCTACGGCGAAAATGGCTCCACAGTTTGTATGCTAACGGAGGACTGGGTATCATTGGATCCCTTGTAAAATAATTTCAAGATGGTGCAAGTGCTGGTCTCGCTGGCGGTTTTGCCGGGATCTTTGCAAGTGGTCTCGAAAACGCAACTGGTATGCAATTTGCTTCTTTGGTAACCTGGATTCTCGGCGTTCTTTTAGGATCGCTTCCAACTGTACCTGGAGTTTAATTAAAACATTTTAAAATTTTATAATAAATAACTTTTGCACATCGTAGACTGTAAGCAATCAATTCTGTTTTTGTTTATTAATAAATTGTATAGAATACAATTACAAAATAAAGCTGATTAACCATTGTTGAACAATTTGTTCCACAATGGTTGATGTACCGCGTCTGTTCAAGGCGTTCTTCGTTTTTCTGTTGTATCAAACCCAAGTAAGTAGCATTTTCCTGGTAAATTCTTTAATTATCTTAGTATTTGTCATAATACCACAAAATTACAGGTATGTCTGCGGCAAATATCCACTGTTGTGACCATACCTGATGGATCCAAGGTGGGTGGTCGCATAGTTTCGTTCTCAGATAACCCAGCCAACAAATATTATCAATAGAAAGGTATCCCTTATGCAAATTCGGTAGACAGATTTGAATTATCTCAAATGAAATCTCCTTGGGAGAAAACACACAATGGTACAATTGAAGGTAAGGTATGTCCACAACCTTTGGAGCAAGTTTGGTACCCGTTTAATACCGACGAACACGAGGGTCTGGTCCTATCCGTAAGCACACCATATGATCCCAATTCGATGATTTGTGAAACAAAACAGCCTGTATTGGTATGTTTATTTTTGGTACCAGTCAGTCAAATTGGTATGACCCGGAACCTTATCTAACTGAAGGCATTATCACAGTCAATATCCAATACCGTCTTGGTACCCTTGGCTGGATCAAAGATGCTTTACTGGCCCTTAAATGGGTTAATACTATTGGAGTTTTTGCTGGAGACAAAAACGCAGTACTATGAACAGGCAATGTGCTGGGGCAGCTATATCTTTACAATTATGGTTTGCCCCCAAAGCAGACGGCCTTTTTGACAAGGTGATCTTACAAAGTGGGTCGTCGTTAAACATATGGAGTTACCAACCTGATCCCGCAGAAGCTTTTCAGAGAGTTATTGAAAAAGGCCCTTGAGCATCCAAATCAAACAGCCCTGTTGCAGAACAAATTGAATGTCTCAGAACAGCATCATATACAGCCTTGGTCAATGCTAACTTGGCCATTGAAGTGTTAATCGATATTGGAAAATTAGAACTTATTGATGGTGGGACATGTGGTGTGGTCTTAGAAGATGAAAGTGACTCAACCAGTTTAGTAACTGAGAGCACCTACAAAAGATTAATCAATAATCTTAATCTCTATGACTAAACGAGGAAAGTCAATTTATTTCAGCAGCCATAGACGTATTGCTATTTTATCCTTCCAACAAATTGGGACCCACGGGTATTAACCCCAAAAATAGGTGGACTGTTGGAGGTCTCCCTAAACAATTTTATGCTGGTGGTCTACTGTTCTGGAATTTAGGCCTCAAGTCAGCTCTAATTAGGGTGATTTGTTCTAAGGCCCATATGTTGACATCTTTAATAAACCTTAATATACCTGTAGTATACAAGTGTCATACTCTTTGACAACGCTTTCCGCAAAAATATTGACTTAATTCAACCGGAATTATCCCCTGGGGTTGGACTCTACCGTAAAAATGGTTAAATAGGACATATAGAAGACTTGTTATATTTATGGAAATTGAACGCGTTGGAACAGGAAGATGATAAAAAGCCTTTAATACCACCGATGGCTTTTCTAATGCGACGCCAAATTTGCAGATTTTATGCCAATTTTATTAAAAACGGGTACCTTCAATTATTAAGGGTTAATTCCAAGCTAATATTGCTTTTTTACAGTAATCCCACTCCTTCAACCGAACCTCTTGTACAAAATATAATTTGGCCTGCGGTTACAAATTTGGAGAATGTCCAGATATCAATGATCAATTTTCACTTGTGCGTAATGTGGGACAAACTAGCTACCAGAAATGGAATTATTGGTATTCAAATTTTGGCATACCTGTTAATGTTTTCTAGACTCGTGTAGCCTATGACCACTTAATCCAGTTAAAGCTTATTTGCATAAGATAATAAGTTGTTAACAAATTTAAAAGTTTTTCTGCGCCCTTGAAAAAAATTTCCTAGCCAACACATAATATCATTAGTCATCTTTAACTTGACGTTCACAGTAATAAGCTTCACAAATCCTTAAATCCTTAAATCCACAATTCGATATAGTATATAAAATGATGATTTTTTAAACACCGGCTCTTCAATCGACAGACCTACCAAACTACGATGAAAGTCCAACAATTTCTAACGCTGATTCTCCTATTTGCCTTATTGTATCAAAGCCATGTAAGTATCATCAGACTTAACCATTTATTTCAAAATTCTAAAATATTTCTGGTATGGTGTAGGCATCCATTGAAGTACTGACAAATTTCATAGCCCAAGTTATCAGTCTTCTAATTACTGTTGTCTTTATAGTCGTAAGGCTTGTATTAGAAATACTTTCGGTTACCGGTGAAAATTTGATCCCTTCGCCACCACCAACTTACTCTACGGTGGTTACCTTGGCTGACAACATCACCCAAGTAGGTGGCGCAATCCTACCTTGTCCTAACACCAACAAAACTTACTATCAATACAAAGGTATACCTTTTGCAAACAAAGTCAAAAGATTTGAGGAAGCCGAGGCAAAAAGTCCCGATGGGTCAGTAATTCATAATGGTGTCGAAGAGGGTAAGGTATGCCCCCAAGCTTTACAAGAACTGTTCTACTTGGGAGAAATTGACGAGGAAAACTGTTTGGTACTCACCGTAAGCACCCCAGTTAACCCTAACAATTTTACTAGCCCGTTGCCGGTATTAGTGTTTATCCACGGAGGTTTCTTTCTCATTGGAACAACAAAAAAAGATTGGTACAACCCCGAATGTTTGGTATGCCAAGATGTAGTCGTTGTTCATATGCAATATCGAATGGGCACACTGGGTTTTGTTTCCGACGGTACCGAAATCCCTAGAAACCTTGGTCTCAAAGATGTCATCTTAGCTCTTAAGTGGGTTAAAACCAACGTTCGTAAATTCGGAGGTGACCCCGACCGAATCACTTTGAGTGGTGAAAGCGCAGGTTCTATAATGACCTCGATCTTGTGGCAATACCCTGAAACCAATCATATGTTCCAACAAATTGCTCTCGACAGCGGTACCTCACTGAATTACTGGAGTTACCAACCAAATCCGGCTAAAGCGTTCCAGAAAGTGGTAGAGAACGGACTTTGTATCATCTTCAAAAATAGTCCTGTGCAGGTCCAGCTCCAATGTCTGAAGAGTATTTCTGCATCGGCAATTGCCACAGCTAATTTAGGAATACTTGTTGGGGTGGACATTTTTGGACTTGGGGTAATGGATGGGTTCGTGGCTGCCATTGTGCCAGATGGCGATATTGTCACCAAATCTCCATATGAACGACTGTCAACTGGAGACTTCCCGAAGGACAAACCTGTCTATGTAGCCATGAATAATGAAGAAGGACAAACATTTGAAATTTGTAACTTTTCATTATTTTTCTAGACCAAGTTCACAAATATTTAATTTGTTCCAGTTGTCGATATTCTCCGTTTCCGCCAAAACAACGTACTGGCACCCGCCGGTATCCTACCAGCAAATAGAGACAATGTGGGCGGACTAATCAAAGCCTACTATGCAGGAGCTGAATCAAACTGGGACACTACTCCTTCAGCAAATTTTGTCCGGGTATACCAGCAAACTCCCCTAACTCGCAATTAACTAATAATCGTCCAATTTTAGTTTGTCAGCAATGCATTATTTGACAACGCTTTCCGCCAATACATAGAGTTCATTCAACCGCAATTGGCCACACAAGGTACACCATTATATTGCATGCAGTTCAGTTACGCTAGCAAAATGGGAATTTTCAATAATGGAAATGATAAGGTGGGACACGCTGATGACTTATTTTATACTTGGGGCATTGAAGCTCTTGGCAACCAATTTGCCAAGGGTGCAATCATTGAGCCACATGCGTATGTAGTAAAGGACCAGATGTGCAAACTGTTGGCTAATTTTGTCAAGACGGGTAATCCCACACCTACTATTGACCCGCTCTTTGAAAATCTTACCTGGCCAGCAGTGGCTGACACAAACAATGTGGAGTGTTTGAATGTGGATGAGGAGCTTTCTATTATTAGTAATCCAAAACAAGATGCATACCAGCATTGGAGTAGTTGGTATGCCAATTATGGTAATCCAGTAAATGTGTTCTAAGTCTTGTAATTTAGTTTGTTATGTATGAATAAAGTTACAAAAACATAACCACAACAGAATTTTGTATATTTTATAAAGAAATTGTTGCTGCATCCTTATCATCGATATCAAATGTTTTTAACAACTAGATAGGAAAATTCAATTTCTGACACGTGCCGGAAACCGCCATATTGGATTACATGTTTTGCTGGCCCCTGGCCCCTATTAGCAATAAATATAACTAAAGCAGGAAACGTGTGTTTGTAATATTTGTGACTTACAAAATTCTCAAAATTCAAAGTATGTACAACATCCAACATCAACAGAAACGCTGATTTCAGAAACGCTGTTTTTTAAATTTTTTCCTCTTCGGCAGACTAGATTGTTTGCCGATAAAAACGATAATTATAGTAAACATTTAAAAAACTGGTGGAAACTTCTATCTACGATGTCCTGTTCTTTAACCTTACAACCTTTAATATAACAGTTCTGAGCCATTGAAGAGGAATAAGAAAAAAATACAGATGACCAACTCAAGAATTAATTTGGACGTTTGATTTATTCAAAAATTTGAATGGTTTGAGTTTTTACAATTTTCAAATGTTGCTTTAAAAATGATTTGAAGCATGTAGATGGCAGTCAAATACGTACTTCAATATGGCGGTTTCCGGGACGTGTTTGAGTTGTCAAAACCGCCTATTTTCCTATCTAGTTGCTATACAAACATATTACATCATTTGGTTTAGAACCAAACTTTTACATTATTTGATTTGCGAATTTTGATATGACCTTGCACCTTGCACGGATCAGACATAATTTACAACGCATCAAGTACAAAATTATAATTTTTTTCCTTAAATGTAGCAAATATTTCATTTTTGAAGAGATAATGTAAGAATTAGCTAATAGCCTTAGGCTCGTCATCCAGACCATAAATCAACAAGCAAATATTCCTTAATCCAAATTATTACATAAAACAAATGGTAAAAAGACAGCTTGACAAAGTACACAACACAATTAAAAATATAATTATTTTTATATTTTTAAATTAAAGCAAGTATTTGACTTTTGAGGATTAAGTAACAATTGCTAATCTTTTTCGCCCCTGATCCAGGCCATAAATCAGGCCTGAAATCATTTAATTAATTTTTGTCTAAACCAAACTCAAATAAAAATTATTATATAAAACAAAAAGTAAAAAGACAGATTGACAAAAATCATAATGAAGCCAAGAAATATATTCATCGTGATCCTTCTGTTAGCTTTCGTATTTGAAAGCGATGTAAGTCTCACCTATCAATTTTTGTTACTTTATTCCCATTGATTATTGTTACAGGCCTCCCTTTTTTCAATATTGAGTAGCCTGGTATCTTTTGTGTTGCAAATTCTGTTCCTCCTTCTCGGAGGTCAAACACCCGCCATTCCACCAACAACAACAACAACAACAACTACTACTACTCCTACTACTACATCTACTACAGCAGAACCTAGCACTACAACTACCGAAGAACCTAGTACGACAACTACAGAAGAACCTTCTACATCAACAACTGAAGAACCTAGTACGACAACTACCGAAGAACCTTCTACATCAACAACTGAAGAACCTAGTACGACAACTACCGAAGAACCTTCTACATCAACAACTGAAGAACCTAGTACTACAACTGTCCCACC
>JARJDT010018889.1:0-13047 GCA_030264655.1 Leptusa sp. GC000079
CTACAAATGTCGTTAAAAGACTTTTATTACATTATTCAAAAAGTAACTCCATCTATGTGAATCATTGACTACTTACAAAATTACTTTTTTCCCTAGTGCGTGAAAAGCACATTTTTTCACTAGTGAAAAAAAGTAAAAAAAACTAGATAAGTCGCTCTTTACGTATCAGATGGCGTGCGTAATGACTGACTTTTAAAGACGTTTGTACGAAAAAATATCATTTTTTTTTTTATTATAAAAGTTGTAATAAATTTGACGTACTTGGAGGAGTTGGAATGTACCGATAGGTGTACCAAATTGTTTACGTTCATGTGCGTAGTTGAAGGCAACATCGCAACATGCCTGCATAATGCCCAAAGAGCCTGCTGAAAGAACCAAGCGTTCCAAATCAAGGCCAGACATTAGGACGTAAACGCCTTTGTTGTAAGCACCAAGCATGTTGCTCGCCGGTACTTTGCAATTGTCAAACACTAATTCGCATGTGTTTGAACCGCGCATTCCTGAAAAGTTTCAACAGTAAAAACGAAAAACTTATGACATAAACGCATATGCAACGCTCCAAACCTAGTTTGTCGAGTTTTTGCGCTGTCGTGAAGCCAGCGAAACCTTTCTCGACAATAAATGCCGAAATGCCATGTTGGTGTTTATCCATTTCGGTCTTGGCATAGACAACCAACACATCAGCATCGGGGCCGTTCGTTATCCAAAACTTATTCCCGTTGAAGATGTAATAATCCCCCTTCTTTTCGGCTTTTAGTCGCATTGAGACAACATCTGAGCCTGAACCAGGTTCGGACATTGCCAACGCGCCTATGTGTTCGCCGCTACACAACTGCAAATTTAAATAATAATTAATCAATTGATGTAAGTAATTGAACTTTAAATCTGAGTTGGGCAATTACTTTGGGCAAATATTTCTGCTTCTGTTCCTCGGTACCATTCCTGTGTATTTGATTGACGCATAAATTCGAGTGCGCACCGTAACTCAACGCAATCGCCGAGCATGCACGCGATAATTCCTCCATGATAAGGACATGGTCGAGATACGAGCCGTCCGTACCGCCATACTTTGAACTTATGGTGATACCCAAAGTGCCCAAAGTGCCCAACTTTTGCCAAAACTCGCGCAACTTGTCAAATTTATTTTGTCTGTCTATTTCTTGCGCATGGGGCGCGAGCTCTTTTTGTGCGAAATTAAAAATTGTTTCTCTAAGCTACAAAAAACACAAGTTGAAGCAGTTTTCTCATTGGATGCAACAATATAACCTGTTTTTGATCGTCGTTTAATCCAAAAATGCAATCGTCGATCGGATAATATTGAGACATACATTTCGCTTTCGCTGTATTTTGCAACGAATTCAAACGTGTTACATTTCTCAAAATGTTATTTGTTATTCTAAGAGCCATCTTGTTATATCGAGCACTGCGCAACTGTTACTTAACTTTAATAACAACTCTTAACTAAACCGAAAACTCGAAGCAAACTATTTGTGAATGTACTCTGAATGTATTGTGAATGAACTGTTCGTTTCGTCGCTTTCAATAGCTATCTAATAAACGGCCTTGAGATTATTAATTCAAGGCAATATGAGTTCGCGCCGGTGCAACTTAACTTAAGTAAAACGTAGACAACCAAAGTAACACTTAATTTAATTTATTTATGTAATTCATGTAAAACAATACAAAACATACGTAATTCGTTAAACAAGTTATTCACAATAGTGATTAAGAGTTAATCGAGCCGTAATATTCATCGCTTGCAATTCAGTGAGTAACAATTTGCAAGCATAGGGCATAGTAATGCTGGAAACATGCCCAGAGCTTTTGCAACTATTGCACCAACTGCAATAACCTAACCGCCCGCATTTATTACACACGTCAACATCGCACTGGTCACTGGAAACCATCAATCTTTCCACCAACATCATACTAGCCCCGTAACCTATCAAACAATCACGTTCCATTTCCCCCAGGCGAAGACCACCATCGCGGCTTCTGCCCTCAGTCGGTTGGCGTGTTAGGACTGCCCTAGGTCCTCGTGCCCTAAAGTTCCCCTCTTAATATAAAAACAAAGAACCAACATTTTGTGGAAATTCAGTTACTAACCTTGCGTGCATCTTGTCCTGTACCATATGCTTCAATTTCTGGTAATAAACCGGCCCTGAATAGATATAAGCCTCCAAGGGTTCCCCAGTGATCCCGGAGGTGAAGTAATCCTTACCTTGGTAGTTGAACCCATGCTTGGTAAGCTCTTCACTAACATCGCATACTTTCGACCCGCCGAAAGCAGTTCCATAGTGAAATTTTCCTTCCAGAAGACCAGCTTTACCCGCAAGTAGTTCAATAAGTTTACCCACTGTCATTCGCGACGGGTACCCGTGAGGGTTCATGATAATATCCGGACATATTCCGGAATCGTTGAAAGGCATATCTTCCTGGTCAACAACTAGCCCGACAACCCCTTTCTGTCCGTGGCGCGACGAGAATTTATCCCCAATTTCGGGGCGGCGCGTTTGCCTCAACAATATTTTAATCAACCCTGAATCTTCTTCATTAGTAGAAACCATTACTTTCTCGACATAACTAGTCTCCGGATTCTTATAGGAAATGGGTACTTCCCGATATGTGGCGTTAGTTGCCGGGTTACCCGGGGTAGGAACCGAGGAGACAGTCGGCACCGATTTGTTAATGAGTATTTGGCGGTTTTCGACTAGTTCACCCGGGGCGACAATTCCATCCGAGTCTAAGATTTTATGTTTCCAAATGGGTTTGTTCGTAGCGGCGTCAAGTAATGGTCCTTGTATACGGTCAAAAGTCTGGTTAGCATAGCGCTTCATGATGCACTTTGTGTTTTTATAGACCAGACATCTCCCAAAGCCGCGGTCTAAAGACGATTTATTGATAATGAGAGCATCTTCAATATCGTACCCACTGTAACTCATCACAGCGATAGTGGCATTCTGTCCGGCGGGCAACTTGTCGAAATTTGTCAGTTCAATAGTCTTAGTTTTGACCATAGGGGCTTGCGGATATACCAAGTTATACAATAAGGTATCCATGCGGTTCTTTTGATTGTATCCAATGGTGCCCATCGCTTGTTTACCCATTGCACATTGGTAAGTGTTTCGCGGGGATTGATTATGGTGAGGGTAAGGGACTAGCCCGGCGCATACGCCAAGCAACGTAAACGGCGCAATTTCAAGATGCGTCGTAAGATGGCTAATGTCTATCTCGTAGCAAGCAATAAAACTGTCATTTTCCTCATTGACATCGAGATACTCAATTAGACCGTCTTGTAAAAAGTCCTCGAAATTACGTATGCCCATTTCGAGCTCCTTCATGTGAGCATCGGTTACAAGTGGCTCCCCCTTTTCGACAATTATATAAGGCCTACATAACCTGCCCCCATCGCTACTTATGTAAACACATCGATGTTGATGGCTCGGATAGATGGACACATAACCGGAAATGAGACCATTGCGTCGCATTAACCGAAACATGCGTATCAGGCGTCGGTAATTTTTGATGACGCCGATAATGTTACCGTTTAAGAAGACGAGAAATACATTTGGTGCGTTGATATATTCGCCACCGACAGTGTTTACATCCAAGACGCCCGAATTCATTGAGAGACGAACCAATGGTAGTTCGTCACCTTCGGTGGTGATATGCGTCATTAACGCCAAGTTTTTAACGAGACCGCAAGCCTAACACATACAGTTTATTCGTAACGGTCGCAAACAGTGTCAAATTTTGGGTTTCACGATTCACAAAAAATCAAGACAAGAATAATTTGCATTTTTCTGTAAAATTTGTAACAGAATTCCTCATTTGATCAAGACTTTTCTTGATCAAGATGACAAGATTTCTTGAATATCAAGATTCTCGCAAAACCCTAGTAAAAAAAATGGAGGACTTACCTCTCCTTCCGGCGTATCACTGGGACACAGCATTCCCCATTGGCTCGGTTGTAGAGATCGTGGACCTGAAACTTTTCTAGTCTTTTCAAACTGTGAATTGACACGTGTCATCATGCCCAATGCGGAAATGTAGCTCAAGCGTGAAAGCACCTGAGTAACACCTTGGCGCTCCATGCGGAAACGCTTAATCGTCCAGTTACCAGTCGCTATCGCAAACACTAGGCAATTCGTTATCAGATCCGAACGCATGTATTTGATAACATCGAATTGTGTGGCGCGAATCTTCGGGATGGTCTTCTCGGCAATTGCTTTCAGATCAAAGTTGAAACGTTTGAAAACGTCCTCGAACATAAGTGCAAGAAGCCAACCGGCAAGTTCCAGACGTTTATTACCGTAATAATCTTTGTCGTCAAGAAGAGTTCGGTCTGTCTGCGCCTCAATAACTCTTTTCAACTACAAAGAATATCAAAAGTAAACTCGCAATTTAAGCGCAAATATAGGGTTTCATTTACCATTAGGGCCAAATAGATTGCTTTCAGCCTAAAATTAAACTCGTTGACTGGGACATGGGCCAATACTGTGGTGGCTAGTAACTCTCTAGCTTCCTCCACCGGTGATTTGACTTTATTCGAGGCCGTTACATATCGTTTAACGACGATTTTCGTCGCAAGATATTTTAGCGCTGCCTCTTGCGTGTATATTCTATGCACGTGGCAGTCTTCAAGCGATGGCGTTATTTTACGCACATCATCAATGCCAATAACCTGGCATATTTCTTGATCGCTTGTGATGCCCATTGCTTTAAATATGATAGAAATGGGGATCGGATCGGTGAATGTGTTATGCCCCATGTAATATTTGTTCGCTTTGCCGAAGACAATTGTCCGCGTCTTTTTCTCGTGCGTGGAGCTCGTCACCTGGCACTGAATGCCATGCTTGCCCTCTTCGAGAATCAATCTATTGCGCGACAATTGCTCCTGAATCAAAATGACTTTTTCCTGCCCTTTGACCACGAAATAACCGCCCGGGTCCAAGGGACATTCGTTCATTTTGGCAAGTTCATATTCGGATTTATTTGTTAGGACACAGTTTGAAGAGCGCAACATTATAGGCATTCTGCCAATGAGCAGACCCGTTCGAGCAACGCGTTGATTGCCCCGCGTGTATTCTATATCGACAGTTATGGGCGCTGAATAAGTCATGTCACGCAGGCGACACTCGTGGGGAGTTGTCGGCTTGCTAATGTTAAAACCCTCGTCAACATCCGGGGAGCCCACATACACGTTTGTGTATTTTATGTAAAATAAAGGGTCTGCATCACATGTGACTTTATCATTGGCTTCAACGATTTTTTTTATTTCAACATTTATGAAATAGTTGAAAGAGTCAATGTGCTGCTTTACGAGACCCTTTACTTTTAAAAATGCGGGTACTAATTTCCATTTCTCCTGCGTTTTTGTATCGCTTTTAGTATTTGTCGCAGATTTTTAGAATAGAATAAATATGACTTACTTCGATTTCTTTGATTGGTTTGTTAAATTCCTGCGGATCACCGAATGATTCATCGAGGTAATCTTGTTGGGAGTCCGAATATTCACCCATTTTTAAAATTTAACGTAAGAAACAAAGAATACAAATTCAAAACATTGAGGCATGTTCAACCGTGAAACATTATCCAAAAAAAGGCAACAATTTGTGAGGTTAGATCGGCATTTTAAGATGTACTTTTTCTAACTTTCCCAAAGTAACTTTTTAAGAGTTCAAAATATATTTATCGGCAAGTACATCGAAAAATATGATTAATTACGGAAATTTCCGTAAACTATCGTTGCTAAATTCGAGTTATTAACGCTTTACTTTTCCTTTTATTTGTTTCACCCTGTATGGTCTGGCAACCTCGCATTAGGTGCGTTCGCTTATTATGAACAGTACTGTTAATGCATATGAAATATGAATACCGTTTTTGGCTATTAAGGTTAGAACCAGTTTAGAACCAAATGTTTACGGGCCATACGGGGTTTACGGACCCGTAACCTAACCTAACCTAACCAATGGTTAAGTAATGCCAAGAATGTAGTTTGCGTTCTACGCTAACAACTCGGCAATATTATATAAATATTATATTAGAAATTTAATATTTATTAATATAAATTAGTAATATAAAATCGTAAATATAATTGTTATAATATTAATATTTATTAAAATCTTTTATATTAAGAGCGGGCGAAGTATGGCGGAAATGCCAGTTTGGTTGCCTAGCTTTAGGAGGCATTTTTCAAATTTTACCACTTTTTGAACGTTTTTTTAAATATTGGGTATACTATATAGTGTTCTATATATTCTTCATGATAAGGTTGTGTTATTCAAAAATGGCAGAACAACACCAAAGACCAGAATCAGGATTAATAAAACTGAAGAAAGCCCAAGAAAAGGCCGAAACTAGTCTTTTAAAAATAAAAGTATAAAAATATGGTAAAATACTCTAAATAGCCTAAAATGGAATATCCGAACGGCAAACGTGTAAATTTATTTAGTGTGCACACTGAACCTTTTAAACGAACGCACCATTATATCCCTTCCTATGTAACTCCATCAAGTTCGTTTCCGTGCGTGAAGTGAAACGTCAGGTTTACAACAATCAACAACGTCACGAGCCAAGTAATTTCCAAATCTTTTCCTCGACGTCGCTCCTTTGCACTCGTTTTTCGCATTCATATTCACAAAACTTAACTGCTCGTGCTCGTGCTGTCAGTTGCGAATGGTCGCGTGAGCGTGTCGTCGGCCCGTGTGTAAACCAGTGAAGGAGTGCGTGATGTTATGTCGTAACATGTCTTTTATCATCTCTTCGTAGTGTCGCAAAAATCATTTGAATAAAAGCCACCAACCGCAAGCAAACCCTTACAGCCCCCCCGCTCCCCGCCCGCGTTGTGCGCTAGGAATGAAATGTGAAAATGTATATTGTACGGCGCCTAATTATCATGTGCACCAGTGACTGCTGTTGCCTCAATTTTGTTTACGACTGGACGTAATCGTTTTTATTTTCAACATTTCTACCTATTTACAATATTTATTATTATTAAAAATTATTAAATTCCTCCGAACGCCTAATTTTCATTATTTACAAGGCGAACGCGCGCTATATTGATATTAATTCTTGAGTGAGTCATAAAGATAGAGTACAAACGAACATCACAAGGTATAGCAACTCGCATAAGGCTTGAATTGATTTCGTTTAATTATGCAAATCATTTTAGAGTCATCACCTAGAATTAGACCTGTATAATAGAAATATTTAAGATTTTTACAAACAAAAAATTATGGCAAAAAGTCAAATTACAAGAAAATGGGAAATGTTTGCCGGGCGTAATCGATTCTATTGCGATGGCCGGCTGATGATGGCACCGCATTCGAGTATATTTGTTCTCACAGTCTTCCTCATCACAGGCACCAGCACTTTATTTTTTATTTATGAGTAAGCCGATTGCCCATTGTTTGTACGCGATAACAATTGCCGAATTGGGTGTTTCTAGTTGTGCATATTTGGCTGTAAACGTAACGGTTGCGATTCCAATCATTGGCGCCATGCTTTTCCTGTTTACGATGTCAGCACTGCTGCGCACATCGCTCACGGATCCCGGAATTATCCCTAGAGCGACGCCCGATGAAGCTGCCTATGTTGAGAAACAGATAGGTATTTGCCTGCATCTGCTATTAATAGGCGCGCATCAAGTAAACAATTGCGTTGATTACAGAAGTGACGAATTCGGCAAACAGTCCGACCTATCGGCCGCCGCCGCGAACGAAAGAAGTCATCGTCAGAGGGCAGACTGTGAAGCTCAAGTATTGCTTCACGTGCAAAATTTTCCGACCGCCACGTGCCTCGCATTGTAGTTTGTGTGATAATTGCGTTGATCGTTTTGATCATCACTGTCCTTGGGTAAGTCGCTTCGTTTTATTCGTTTATTGATCATATCATAGTTTATTGCTTGTTTACACATTAAACACGGTGTTTTAGTGTGGTGTTGCTGTTTGTACGTTTTCCAAATATAATATTTACCTGTTACTCGTGGTTATTACGTTCTTCAAATCACGTCCACTTGACTCTTATCGTTATCGAGAATTTTTAATCAACTTGTTCGAAAATGTTAAGTCGAATCAGTCAAACAAATTAAGTCAAACCTTGACATATTTGAATATTTGACAGTAGTTGTCAATTGCATTACGGGTGTTTTATTGTCATGCGCTTGCGCAGTTTGACAAAAAGTGGTTGAAATTAAATTAAATTTAATGTGCGAAATAAAAATGCAACTTTTTATCATGCACTTTTTATCGCATTTCCAGTGCTACAAACCAAGATAATGTAATTTACGCAAATCATTGCTATGCACTAGGCACCAATGTTAACATTTATTACTCATTGCTAAAACAGCTTATCAAAGGCGCGTCTTGTTGCTTAAAATTGAAATCTTTCAAAACATTCGATTGCGTTTATTTCCACAATCTTCGTTAAATGTTTTTCTTTCTCGTATTTGCGGCGTCCATTTCTCAACTTGAATTAATAAATTAAACATCGCCCAAGTTAAACCAACAAACAATACGCTTCCAAGATCTTTTCATGTGTCATTACACTCAATTCGAGCGAAAAATGTGTATTATTGTTTATTGTACACGAACTATTTCAAAGTCGCAATACGCCGTAAACAATGTTTAATTTTCGGCTGCTTAACACAATTTCGCCATTCCAACAATCGCAAAAACGCGTTTTACTTATGCTTTACAATTTCAACCAACAGTCAGTGCATCCAGACTCAAGGATTTTTTATTTATATTTAGCCAGACTTTCGGCATGTGTAAATAATACTGATTTGCATGAATGGAAAATGCAAATACACCAATAATGCTTGACTTGGAGTTGGCAATGAGTTGCATATTGAAATTGGTCCATTATATTTCATTATTTCCATTGCATGTTTCAAGGAAAACCACAATTTCGGATGTTTTATAAGATTTTCTAGTGTCATGTGATATAATTCGTTGCAAATTGCAGATTTTTCGTAAAATTGCCGAACTGTTGAATAAATTAGTGTTTAAGATGTATTTTGTATTAATGTAGGTGAAAGTTGAGTGTTAACTTATTCTATTTTGTACGGTTTATGTCATAATTATGTAAAACTTTCCTTTTTTGCTTCTTTTGCATTTCGTACTTGGCTATCGGTGTTTGTATCGCGCATTTTCTATGTATTAACTCAACAGAAATTATGTTAATGTAAAATTAAACCGCTTTAAAACAACTAAATATTTCGTTTTGTTTTCTTCTCTTGATGCCTTTTACCTTTTGTGCTTTTATGAATCTTTGAAACAAACAAAGTCGCAGCTACATAAAGCAATTCACAATAATTGTATATTGTTACAGGTTGGTAATTGCGTCGGAAGAAGAAATTACCGCTTCTTTTACATGTTCATAGTATCTTTAGCGTTTCTAGCAGTATTTATATTCTCTTGCGCAATAACTCATTTAATTTTAAGTAAGTATGCTTAGCTTATAATTGCGATCGCGTACAGCTAACTAATCACGGGCAATTTAATCTCCATAAACCGGCAGTTAGTAAAGAAGACGGTCAATTTCTGGAAGCAGTGAAAAAGTCGCCAGCGAGTATGATCGTCGCACTGATATGCTTCTTCAGTATATGGAGCATATTGGGCTTGGCTGGTTTCCACACGTATCTCACAACGAGCAATCAGACGACCAACGAAGATATCAAAGGTTCGTTTGCGTCGAAACGTGGCCAGGACTCATTCAATCCGTACTCGCAAGGCAACGTGTGCTTGAATTGCTTGCACATCTTGTGCGGACCTCTTGGGCCGTCGTTAATCGACCGGCGGGGCCTCGTCACCGACGAGTACAAGGCGGAAGTCTCCAAGCATCCCACCATCGAGCAACCACATTTACCTCCGAAAATGTACGGCCTACCAATCGCACCCATCACCATTGTAAGTTCAAAATTTTAACCTAACTTTTTGGTTATATGTTTTTAAACTGCTGTTTGTTGCGTAGAACAATGCACCATCGATGACGACGGATATGCCCGGCATCTATCGGCAAACGACAGAAAACACAGGTGCGTACTATGCTCACTATCCGCCACATCACAATACGCCGGTGAGAAAACCCCTGCCGCACCAAGTGGTCCCCGTACCATCCACGAATCACGCACTTCCACTTCCGCCGCCGCCACGGCCTCCACAACAATATATTCCCTATCCGGAACCGCTGCCCATTCGCGTACCATACCATCATCGGCCGGTGCATAGCAGCTCGCTGCCGCAACTCAAACCCATTCTGAGCACACGCGACAGATCCATGGATCAGATCTATGGTCATCATTATGATCATTATTATGAGTATACCGCGGAGCGAGTGTACACGCCGCCGGAAAAGCGATATGGTGCGGCGTTCGGTATGCGGCCGGCGTCGATGATGGATAGTTATAATCACAATTATATTCCGGGGGTGCCACGCCGGCCTCACAGTGGTTACGTGTATCAGAACACGCACTTTGAGGACGGGTATTGTAGCGAGTGTCCGAATCGGACGCCGCGCGAACGCGGGGTTTACAATATTACTAATGTTACAGTAAATAATTTCCCTAAACCGGAATTTAGTCGCCTATACATTCAGGACAATCTCGGGTGAATTACATTCGTACAATAACAACAAATTAACTATTACATCTTAACTTAATAACCTAAAAACTCCACATTTAAAATTATAACCTAAAAATTCTATGGCGAACGACGTTCGTTCTCGTTATTTAAATAATTCAAAACTAAATCCCATTAAAAAAATCCAAAGTAATCAAATACAAATTAACTCAACTATTTTAAATAATTAGACATAAGAATAAGTCATTCTATTGATAATGATCTCTTAACTCTTCTCATTTCGATGTTTTCTGTTATAATGCGAGTACTGATTCTTACCTGAAGCTCATCGCAAAAACACCAAACACCAATTTGCAGTGCTTTATTTTCTTAAACTAGTGCTGATTAACTCTTATCTTTGAACTGATCTAATCTAATAATCTTAATCAAACTGATTTATGAATTGAATACTTGGTAGCTGCTGTTGTTGTTGGGTGGTTGGTCATATGTTGGTTGTATAAATTTTGTTCTTTTTGTTTCGATTGCATTGTACTCGCTGTGATGGAGCGTTTTTTTTACGATAAAATTAACGCGATTGTAAATCGCAAAGTGGTAAGTCAAGTATTGTGCACGTGGCAATTGCTTTTCGGCTAATCTAACTTGCTAATGACATATTTACAAGCTTGTTCTTGATCTAGACTCGTTAATTTACTGATTTCTACTTGGATTTTAAATTAGCACCAACACACGACACTGAAGTGCGATTTTTGCTTCGCTTCACTTTGGCAGCAGTTTTGCGAACAAACATTTGAGTAGCGCACGTGTACATTTAGTTGCATTACTATAATCCCAGTTTTTTTATTTATTAGAGTTTAGCGAGGAGTTTAGTTATTAATGCGGGAATTTTTAATTCTCGATAATGATTGATGTTGATTTTACAGAATCGAATGCTGGTAGTGTTACTCAATTGGTAAACAACGAACAACCACTCGCCATTGTGCAAGGCATTGACAACGATACGCAAAGAATACCCTCACAATATACATCACAGCCGTGTCTAAATTCGCCTGTATATAGCAACATTGCCAATGAAATGATCAAATCACAGTCGCTCTCGCAGAATTTAGACACGACCATTAATGTCGAGGATCTTTACCTCGATCCCGTCGAGTTGTCTGATACGATAACCCGCACAAGCCACGTTAATATGTCTGATAAATGCAAATTGGAGCTGGAAAGCAACGACTTGACGATGAAAGACAAGGAAAATAGTTTATTGAGCGCAAATCGGTTGCAATTATTACGTGAAACGACAATGATTGAAAGTGCGCTCGATTTGGATTAGCATTTTTAACTCTAGTTTTATTTAGTTTCTAAATATCTACAGACTTTTAAGAAGAAGAAGAGAATGGTGCGCGCCTAATATGCATATTTATTTTTGTACTATAGAGGCAATATTTTGATGTATTCATGCGATATTATATGAAAATTTTGTCGTTGATCAATTTATTTGTTTGCATTTTTGCAGTTTTTGAATTTGAATAGTGGGTGGAAGTATGTTTTAAGCACAACACATCACTACAATTTTTCATCATGTATTTTAAAAGACTCAAAACGAATCAAAAATCAAAAAGTTAAAACGAAAATAATCAAATCGTTCAATGCTTTACATTGTGATCTAACTTTATACTTACTTAAGTTAATGCGTATTCATTGAATGAGACTTTTACATGTTTTTATTCGTAGGTCGTTTTATTTTTGTATTTGTATTGTATTATTAGTCAAATGTTTAAAATTGAATTCGCAAACGAAAAGATGAATTATGGCGAACGTTATGATGGTTAAAAATAAATGTAAGTACGCGTTTATTTATTTTTCAATTTGTCCCAACACTTACTTCCTATTAAAAATCATCAAATACCTCTTATGGATTGAAAAAGTAGCTGCTACCTCTTTCAACTCATGTGATTCTGATACAAAATGTGCAATTTTCGTCGATTATACTTGCCATTGAAAATACAACATTGCTGTTTTGGCGATTTTTGTCTTTTCTGTGGTTTTTTCGCGAATATTTCGACAGTCCTATTAGTTAGGGCAAAATTGTCTTCAGGGAACTTAAAGGCAATCAAATTTGGCGTCTTTTTTGTATTTAAGACTTTTCTGTATCTGCCATTGTTTGCTTGTTATGGCGATTTTTGTTTTTTTTTTCGGTGGTTTTTCGTGAATATTTGGGCAGCCCCAATAGTTAAGGCAAAGGTGTCTTCAGGGCACTTAAAGGCAATTAATTTTTGCTTCTTTTTTGTATTTAGGAGTTTTCTCTATCTCCCATAGTTTGCTTGATATGGCGATTTTTGGCTTTTTTTCGGGGGTTTGTCGCGTTTGTCTTGAAAGCCATGATAGTAACGGCAAGAGTGTCTTTGGGGCACTTCAGGGCAACTAAGTTTTGGGTCTTTTTTGTGTTTTGGGCTTTTCTGTATCTCCCATA
>JARJDT010018895.1:0-15087 GCA_030264655.1 Leptusa sp. GC000079
TGACGCGTAAAGTGTTTTTTTCATAAATGGATTTCCACTAAAATGTACAATAGCATTTGCAAAAAGAGTAGGAAAACCCATCAATGTAACTTGTAGAAAAACCGTGATCATACATTTCCGGCATATTCCGTTCTATTTTCTCTTCCTGTTTGAGTTTGATATAGAATGTGACGTGGTAATTTAGGTTCCATTAGCATGAAAGTAGACGGAAAGTGCAAGCGAAACTTGCTGGGGTATACGGAAAAATGCGAGCGGACCTTTCTGTTCCTTTTTATTTTAGTTTACGTTTTTCTTCCGACCTCCGACGTGGCCACTACATTTCGAAATTTATGCGGGGACGCTGACCAGTGAAAGGAAACAACACACACACCCACATGCCACATCCTTACATGCGGACACATTGGGGGCAAAAAGCAGACACAAAAGTGGAAATATATCAGCGTGGAAAGGAAGAAGAGGGAAAAAGAGCCAGTCGGCCGTCCCTTGGCGGTTCACCGTTGCGGGTAATGTTTCACTTACAGGTTTGTTGTCTCCGGAGCCCAGGAGCGGCGAGTGCGCCTGCAACAATAGAAATAGAGCATTAGTTTCAATATTGTATAAAATAGTAGAGAATGGAAGCGGGCGAAAACGTCTTATCTGTAGGCAGGCAGATAGACAGACACAGGCTTTTCGCACAAGGGAGTCAAGTTAAACCACAATGCCACACATAGGACGCACGGGTTCGAGTTTGAACTTCATCACCAAAACGAAAACATATCCCGGTTCTGGTAACTGCCAAAGCAGCCCGGGTGCTAGGAAGCTAGCTAGCATTCAGTCAGTTTAGTCTAGCATTGTAAACACGCATGCATGCACAAACAAACTTGTCGCAATGACGAGATTAAATTACGTTAATCCCTGGAAATGTAGTGTTGTTTGAATGCATGCATGTATGTTCTATGCATAGTTGCAAAATGATTACATAAACAAACCAATGTTAAATTATATTGCATTACACTATATAGCTTACAGCTACTGTGCGAACATACACAGTGTTCAATAGAAGAACAATTGAGGTCAATGTCCCATTAATAAAAATAAAACAAGCAAATATTTTAAAAAAATAATTACATTATTATGTCAATGCCCTGTAGAAAATATTTATTTTAATTTATATGTTAGCATACAATATTGATTGGAATTGACAAAACAATATATTAGCGTTTTGTAAAATTACAGTGCCAATTCCCAAATTGGTTAAAACCACACATCAATCAACAGATTGATCTGCACGTGCACAAAAGTACGAAACGCATTTTTCTCCAAGCAGCAGATATATGGAATTTGTTGTGTAAATTATTGTTGAATGTTGAGAATATAGTTTTTCTTCGAGTACGTGCACCCATTCGCATGTCTATACCTTATCCTAGGTGCTATCCCGATACGAATGCGGATGAGGTTTTAAAGCGCACAAAACGGGAGCATCACGTTCTTGCAGCGTAAGGTCGATTTATCACGGCGTCGTTTTCTTTAAAGCGTTTCCCATTTATTTACAAGATTCATACGGAATAATTCCCACACTCGAAACACCTGCTCCTATGCCTGGACTGAACCTACCCACTGATAAAGAAGTGAAGAGTAAAAGTGCAATGTGAAATGGAATATCAAGCCCATTCCAAGCAACGAGCTTGAGCTCTGCCATCTACAACGGGGAAACCTATCGGAATGCGATTGTGACGAAGAGCGAAGGAAGAGCGGCGCGTGCTTAGGAGGAAACGCGGGAAGCACATCAACCGGTGCGGAAGTCCAGATAGGGAAAACCAGCTGCTGTGCTGTTGTATGGTTTGGCGTAGATCGGCTCGACGCGCATGGAAGCGTTTTCACAATCCTCTTCCAACTAGCAACGCTAGTTCACTTCAGTCCTACTTATCCAATTGAAATCCATGCACATTTCAATTGAAATTGGTTAAGATGTGCAGACTCGCAGAGTCGAAGTGAAACGAACATCTCAACTAACTGCTATAAGTAAATACGGTATGAGCATACAATATTGATATTCATACATCGAGTCTGGAGTCATTTGATCAACCTACAGGCGGCGAAACACGATGAACATTGGATGACGATGAACCAACGTCTAAATTGTGAAGAGTGGAGAACAAGAGAGCTTCATTTAGAAATAAATTAAAGAGGCGAGGATGAGGCGCCGAACACAGAAAAATTAGTCAATTATAACTTTTGAAAAGTTCCCTCAACTTGTGTGGCGTGCTATCGCCAGTATAAAAGTGGAAAACACGATTTTAAATTTAATCGCGCCTGTTGGCGATTACAAAATTATATTCGAAAAACGATTGCGGAAAAACAGCAGATTTCCATTTAAATGTAAAACAGTTTATGGGAGCACTTTATAAGCGTATAATAATTGATTGAAAACTAACAACTTTTATATCTGCATACATATAAAGCAACATTAAATGAGACTGCACATGCCAAACACAATTGCAATTTCATTTCATTATTATTAATATCAAAAAGAGTGTCTGGCTCGGATGAAATCTCGACGGAGCTGTCGCATTGTAACTGTTTTACATATCCGTGGGGCATTTTAATTCACTGCTTTATGCTTTTTATACGACGCGGTTATTATTGCACTTTACGGTTGCAATAGTTTACCATGAACATGGAAAATTTGTGCATTACGAAGAAAAGTATAAAAACGCAGACAAGTTTCATATGCGCGCATATATTAAATTTATCCTGTTTTTTCTTCCTTTTGCTGGTAAATTTCAAAACCCTACATGAAGTAGTGTAGTTAGTTACCTGGCATTAACATCTATATGTATGTTGAAAATGTTTCTGCCGTATGGCATCATGCATGCGAAACGAGAAATGAGATAGATAGCAATGTAGTAACGCAAACTCTATGAAAATACTTCCTGAAATATCTGAAATAGTTGGGTTACATATTGCAGTCTGTAAATATGCACACACCGTGCATTTTACAAATAACGATGTGCAAACATCGATGCGCGTGCATATAGCTACACGTTCTTGTCAGTAATTAGTTTGCCTTCATTGTCACAAGGGAAAATATACATTTCTGGCTTCTGCGTTAGCCTAGGCTGAGTATTGAATAGTGGGCTCTCTCCATTTGCGTTCCTTTCATACTTCGTTCCAGCTAAAGCCCTACATAGTCGAGGACATCGTACGCTTCGCGCGATTTGTTAGAGTTAATTGTAATACATAAGCATATAACACATGTGACGTGCAGATAGAGGTCCGTTAATTCGAAATTACACGCCGCACAAAAACGCCATGCATGCACAAAACACGCTCCACTTATTTCGTCGTCGTTGTACCTAACGCACTGCTAACGTACAACTATTAACAAACCGAGAGTCCTTTTTGTTAACGGGTTGAATGCGCAAGTTGAAAGAACCGAAGCAAAAGGCATGCCATCATCGGCAATTCCGATTCGTGTTGAAATTGAAGGCAAAATATGCAACGAAGCTCAGGGTGAAGCAGCGTGTTTGCGTCGCGCCACAAAGTATTTTTGATAAGTCAATTTCCGGAAAAGCGTGAGCCGCCACGACGGATATACACAGAAAGCACGCTTTGAGTTTTAAAATAATTAAATCGACAGGCTGCTTTGATGTCTGGATGTGCTTCGCCATTAATGCGCTTGTTATATATGCATTTATGTTGATGTACATTAGTTATTTTCTGGAACGACTTACTGTTGAAAGTAATTCAAGGCAGATTGGGGAAGGCATCTTATGTATGAATGAAAATATACCTTCCTCTAAAAGCTAATGAAACGTTATATGAAAAGCAAGAGATGAAGTGCAAAGAGCAATGAGGCAAAAAATACCAAAGAACTACATGAAAGTACGCATATTATATCAAGTATGCAAGAAACTGTATCTGAGACTAAAATTAATTAAACTAAAAGATTTTTTGAAACAAGTTTAAAATGACGATCTGAATCCAATTCATTTTTCCATGCCAGTGAATATCGTTAATGAGTTTTCCACGAGTTATAAAAGACAATCTGGAAGTTTGATTTCGGAAAATCCATCAACTTCAATAAATATGGGGGGGCTTCAATATATAAGTTGTTTCACCACCGATAATCTGGCATTATGCGACACACGCTCCAGTAAATCAAGCCAAGTGATAAATAAACTTGTAGTTAGCTGTGATTGATGATGTGTGTAAAACGCGACGAATCCGCGATCAATCTAAATTTTAAATCTTCCAAATGAAGAATTATGCAGACACATATTTGGATAAAATATAAAACCCCACGCCAAACACTTTATTCTTTAACACTTATCTTATGCATGAACGCTGTTTACGCGTAGATATAATATATAAAAAAGCAAATCAATCATAAAGCATCGGCGTTTGCAAAATATTGAATAATTCATTTAGATCCAACAACGTTAAAAATCCCTCTCAGAATTTATTCCTTTCCACGCATGTATACACAGACAACGTGCACCGGCAGGCATTTAGATATTTGAAAAATGTATTCAAATTTCAAATTCATTTCTCACTCACTCTTGGCTTTTACAGCTTCAACACTTTCGAACATTACAATCTTGTAATATTTAAATTGGATTTTCCGACCTAACTTTCTTGTAAATTTATCTTACTTCCAATACTGCAGTCCTTAAAAACAAGAAAAAGGACTTCGAGGATATCAAATCTACTTTAGTGATTTACGCGCAACACTCTGTTTGGCAAAGAAATGCTAAGAGCCGGCAAATAATTTGTCCCGGTGACAAATGTAAAATTAACTTGCAGCTAAAATAATGCGTCTCCACTTTTTCGACGTTTTACTTCCTTACCGTTTAACGGTAACAAGGGTGCGGAAAATTAAGGACCGCCGTAGATGTCAGAACTTTTCCTCCAAGGAGGGCGGAAGAGACCCACCGTCGACTTTTAATTGACAATATGGGAGACGAACGACGGCCTACTACATTTTTAAGAAAACTCCGTCGACAAACCTGCATAGCCGAATTTGCGCCAACTTTTCGGCGATTATTAATTTTAATGCCCGCGCATTTTCCGTAATGTGTAGGCACATCTATAGATAAGCAGCCGTGTAAAGTTCTCACGATCGTTTAAAACTTTTAAGTCTTCAGCTTGTGGAGCAGCTAAACCGATTGATGGTTCCGACAAAAATCTGAAGCTTTACTAATAAAATCGAAATTAATACAATCGAGCGCTCACATTGAGAAAAGTTGCCAAGAAGAATATTCTGCGTTAAACATATTTCTTCGTTATTGTAAATGAAAGGACAAGAGTTTAAGTTCTTAATGACATTAATTAATATTTTAAGACTTCGTTGAGTCGCAATTGGAATACAACAACTTTAACGTCTTTGACATTCGTTTACGTTTAAGTTTCAGTTCATGGCCCTGGAGAGGTTTCAGATGAAACTCAAATGTATATGTATGGATGAGTCGAGAAAAATATTTATTGGAAACTTTTTGAGGAGCAGATAGGTATATATGATTTTCGACTTAAACTTTCCAGTTTTCAGTAAAGCAGCCGAGGCAGGATAAGTTTGCCTAAGTCTAGGGGGAAGGCAAAACGTAGATTTAATAGTTCCTATCGGGCACGTATGATTTCTTTTCGAAAAACAAAAAGGTTTCATGCATCCAGCGCATTGGGCCACTACTGAAAGTAATAAGAACAGTTTCGGTCACGTACAAGTATAAACCCGAGTTTTAATAAAAGTGTCATTTGTTGGACCAATGCTGAAGGAAAAATAAACGATCGAAGTATAGCGGAAAAGTAACAAAGGATTAATTCGCGCTTAATATCAGTCGTACTTGCTCCTGGTGCCCTGTGCGTCGTGTAGGAAACAACTGCCATGGTTGCATGCTTTACCATGATGGCGGAGCAAGAGTGAGAAATTACCTAGGATGAGGCGACAATTCCCTTAAATTGAGAATGAAATGAAAAGAAATAATTGCGATCCGTGCAGCTTTGCCGGGAATAAAATATAACGCCCGTTAACACTGAAATTATTTTTATATTGTCGAGATTAAACAGAATACAAATAAAAAGAAAGAAGATCGCCAGGATTACGCAAGGATAACAAAGCAGAATAAAAGAAAAAAGAGGGAAACGTGATCCGCCCTCACTTTATTACTGTTAATATAAAATAATAAACAAGTTAGCGAAATGTAAGATGTCTCTGTCCCTTGGAAATTTGCGGTATACCTTCATGACAGTCAAACTAAAAGGAACAGACAACTTTGAGGTAGAAAATAACGAGTCACAGAGTTCAACCCAAAACCACAATTTAATGTAAACTGTCGGATAAACCAAAAGCCAAAAGTCAACGTCTACTACAAACCACAACCCGTTGGAATTGCGCTATCATAAGATAAGAAATCTCGACTTGCTTCCACATGCACACGAAATGTTTCACTGGAAGGTAACCTACGTATTGTGCACACTTACACACCGAGTGTAATTAAATCTGTATCAATGTCTCAATTCGCCGAGCTACGATGCCATTCTGATGTCTCTCCGTACTTGACGGTCCTTCATTCTGTATTCTCTCAACCCAAAGACCGATGCGCAAAGCGGCAAACTAAATTACGGCAATCTGTTGTGACGCGACCACGAAATTGTGATCAAGTAGCGTGTGCACAAGGAGTATGCGGGCTTTCTAAAAGCCAAATTTACAAAAGTATACAAGGCCGCAAGACCTAAGCGAATGCGCAAGATAATTGAATGTGCACAACGGTATTGTCTGCATGTATTCGTTATTTCTATTTGTTGTTTTTGTCAGCGGAAACAAAGGAGCGAAGAAAAAGGAATTGAGTAGCAACCCGACATACAGGAAACGAATGTGTCGTTGCCATCATGCTGATGCTGATATTGGTAAGTATGAGTAGCTTTGCTATCATGTTGCTCCGTGGTTATCATCTCACGCACCGGTGCGCTTTCAAACTTACACATTCACGACTGTAACTCGTACATTTGGCGAAAGAGGCTGAAGACATTTGTTATATACCAAACCAAACATATACATACATATGCTGGCTGAGACCAAGAGCGAAAGAAAGGAAATATATGTTTGTCGGGGCAAGATTTCAGATTTCATCATTGCGTACGACACATTTTCACTTTCCGAAAAAGGACTCCTGAGAGACAGAGCAAGAGGAACAAAAATATAATTCCGTTTTGGGGACGAACGCATGAACCGGAATAATGCGTCTTTTCTAGGAGGCTAGCATTTCAATCACGAAACTTGCTGGCTCTACCGCCAAAAAAGAGCTATTTACCATTTTTTTACAAATATAAATGAGACAATCCATCTCAGCAGGGAGCAAGTAATTGGCCATTAATAAGTCTCAAGACTTTTCAAGTCAATCCCAGATCTGTTTTCTAAAATAACTTTCGAAATAAAAGGCTAACAAATTAATTTAAACTTCTTTTAATCCTTGCTAAAGAATAAAATCATTAACCACTTTGAACAAGGCTGCTTCGGATTTTATAAGAAGTGACGTAGCGCTAATTGAATATTAACATTAATGGACTTAAAGTTTGAGTTATCGAAGATATTGATAACTTGCAAGGCAAAAACTTGATTTTTCTTCTTACGCGACTAAGAAACTATGCACCATTATAAGTTTCAAACTTTGGCATCGAAAACTCTCCCAAGTTTCGAACGCAAAGCACAAAGAAAAACAAAACAAGCTAGTTACAGTTTTCGCGCACTTGTTTATATTAGCCGGGAAAAATTGAGCGTGCCAACAGGTGCGGAAAATATTTGAGCACGATATAATAACGTTAGTTATTACTGCGAGCAAGGTATAAAAAGCTATCGCGCATTCATTTCTAGATGAAGTAAAAAGTAGGAAGCAACAGCCCAGACGCGACCTCATCTCTATCATAAGCGAAGCGCCACAAACTTTGCTGACGAATAATAATACACTTGCGCGAAAAAGTTCGCTCTATGCCTGCATCTACAAACAACAAATTAAAGTTTGAAAATTGCATTACTTCCGTCACGTCAGGGTGTATTTAACATGTGTATACATATCGCCCATTGTTGAGGCTAAAATTCTATCTATAGACGAAGTTTATACAAAAAGAACGAATGCCCTGCGTGTAAAGTGCAAGTTTGAAATTGCACGCGACGGAATTATCATCGTCAGAAACTATTTACCTATTGCGAGCAGCACACGAAAGCGAAGGCGCCGGGCTTCGGCGGGTGAGAACGACTTAAGTCACTTAAACAATAATAGCTGAGGTGTGTATTATGTGTTTTGAGTTTATACAGTTGTCGTTGTCATTGGGAAAGTTTCACTACGCGTTCGCCCAAAGCGATGAACATGCACAAAATGCATCTGAGCATCGCACACATTTCAACAATGTTTCATTCGACAATTTTGCATTTAGACGATTTGTGCGCTGTTAAGTTAAATAGAAACCAGAGACGTGTGGAAGGGTTGAAAGTGTAGTTAGTTATGCACTCTATGTTGTACGCCCATTGTCATTTCATTGACGTAGTAATTTTCCTTGAATTATGTATTAGCTATGACAGTACTTATACTTAGTGATTCAAATTTTAATGATATCGGGAAAACTTTGTCCTTGAGTTAATAAAGTAAAATAATAGTACATGAATCGAGTGAACCACATGAACGAACTGAACTAGCCTAGTGCAGCTTCTATCAAGTTGACTTGGCTTTTACTATAAAGTCGTAGCTCTTCCACCTTTTTGGCTGCTTCAGTTTCCGGATGCTTTGCAAGCGGCTACACGTTCACTAGGTAAGTATACCGATCTGGCGTTGGAAAGTAACTACAAGGGTATTGTAATTTGGTTAAAGGACGTCGTTAGGTGTGCAATTTACATATAGAACTAATCCCTAAAAGGACTCTGCGGAGTACAGTAAATTTCTAGCACGTCAGGTGCTCCCTATAATGAGTTTACATAGTTTAATGGAATCACTGTCGTTACAATGTTATAATTATGAGGCCCGCTTTGCGTATGTTGCGCGTTATATGAAACTAAACGTTTTATAAATTTTGCCCTCCTAAATTTTGCCAAAGTAAGGGTTTTTCCATTAAACGCATGAGTTGTAGAAATCTCTGCAATGATTGTTACAACAGTACACACGAAAGCCTCATGCAGGATGCAAACACTTGAGCGTATTGTTTTGAAAAGCCCTTGCAAGAACTCCAAATCCGCCCTCTTGCCTTTTGCAATGTGCCTTACGGCATCGGCGAGCCGTTACAACGATTTCGTTCCATGTTCGGGCAAAGCTTTTCCGGCCTTTGTTGATTAAACACTCAAAAACGTACAGAGCCAACTGCGCTATACGCAAAAGACAAAAGAATGGTAAATAAGCTAGCGAATTAGGCGAGACGACAGGCTTTTAATATACTCGAGGATCAAATAGAAAATTGAATTTTTACATCGTGGCTGGCGAAATTGGAAAACTCGTGTGTGTGGATAGAAAGGAAGCCAAACCAAAAACCCGTAATGCGCATTTCACAATAGCAATTAAATTGGAAAAAGCGACTACAATACGAAGAGTCACGGACTGCATGAAGCTGGCAACAGTGGTAACCAAATATTGAATAGACCGTGACTGAACCGTATTAGCGTTGGGATTTCTTTTTGACAGCACCTAATGGGTAATAGGATTATTTCAAATGGGAACATTTTTCGTGTGAAATTTAACGTAAACTCGAACAAGCTTTCTTATGGAAATCTCGACAAGGAGTGCAACTGAAGTTATTGCCATGGTTCGATATGGAAATCTTCGTAGTTGGCTCAATAAATTTCGTTCAAATTTAGGGAGCTATTTAAGTTCCACCAGAATTTGTTATCGATAGCTTACCACAAACATGTGGCAAGTAAACTGACCGGAACATTGTTACCCTGTTGCTATAACTTGCAACCTGCTAGTTGGAGATGTTACTGTTTATGATCTATGTTTGAAGGCAAAGATTTGAAATGCATAGATAGCACCAAGAAGCAAAGCGTAACAACAGCCCTGGTCGATTTCGCGTTGATATTTAGTGCAAGTTTATGAAATGATGCGGTTCGACATAGTCAAAACTGACTCTGTTTTAGTTCCAGACAGTTTGTATATGGCGTTGTTGGTATACGGGAACGACGTATAATTTCACGAACAAGAATTCAATTTAGCCGTACATGCCAGAGTCTAAGTTTTTGTTGAGTTACAACTATGCATACCTACAAACCGCCATACCTAGTGTTATCGCAACAAATTCAACATAAGTGCTTGATAAAAGTAAAACGCTTGGTGTGTAATTCTACGCAGATAAATTTTGGAACGTCTGCCATTAGAATAACAACTTTCACTCGTTTGTGAGTTGAGTTTGTAAGTACTTTAAAGTGGAAAACTCGGCACACATGAATACGCAAACAAGACACAAATGGTGTGATATATATTGTACATTGCGTAGTTATATACCAGTACCAATTCTGACAATCATTTAATGCACACAAACGCGATATAGGTATAGTTTTTATATTTGTTAGCTTTAGGTAAATTAAGGTCAATATGAAGTATGATGAAACTATTCATTCATCACACAAATTCATTTTAGCTTTTATGCGTTCGGAAGCATAGAAAACAATTCATGTGACAGAACAAATTAGTGAGCAATATTTATACAATAAATTCTAAAGTATTCGCATGCTATGGACATGCATGTTGGTCCAATCAATAAACAATTCAATTTGTTTCAACCTCGTGCTGTTGGAATATGGAAAATTAACGGCTTGTCAATGTTTAATAATTTTCGAATTTCGCATTTGTTAATTGTGAACATATTTGTGTTTGTTGATAATCTCATTGATTGCAATATAAATAATCAACAATTTCAGATTTATGCTTAATTAATAATTCAATTATTAAAGTGCTTAAAGCGCGCTACTAGTTTCAACGAATTAAATTATTAACAAACAATTATTTGCTATTACTAATGCAGTTTGTAGCAAAGTAGATATCAATTTTCTTTCTAGTTCCGACTATGTTTGTGTTATGATTATTGATAATAATAAATTCACCCAGTTATGTTGAAATAATATTAATAATAAAACTGTAAGTTGATAACAACCGCATAAAAGGAATGAATGCCATTCAAGTGATAAATGTGACTCACCGTATCCAAATTAAACAACGACGACACCTTTTTAATAAAACTGACCTCCTCTGACTTCTTTTTCTTTCTCGTCGACATTTTAGTAAAAATTTATAAATATTAAAAATTACACAAACAGTTCGTACATTTATATTTTATTTTATGTTTTCCCTCTGCCGGCATTTGTTATCATTTCTAGAATTACATCAAAATACCATTCATGGAATTATTAATTGAATAAAACAAAACTATTTTTTTTGTTTAACCAACTAGACTTTAGTATTGGTAGAACAAAATATGAAATAAAAATATCCTTGTATTTTATAGTGAATACGTGATGCAACAAAAAACAAACTCGGTCGTTTAATCGGTTGTGCAAATAGAGAATATAATATCATAGATATACCATGCCATGTGATATTATTTGTAACGCATTGTTTATTTAGTTTTTCTTTACAAACAAAGTGTAATGAATAATATCTGATGTACATTTAATCGATTATTGGCATTTATAGTAAAAATGGTCATTGCAATTCAATTATGTATAATTTGATATCATGATTTAAACAAGATTGGAATTGATGTTCAGAACAGCGCAACTTTATACTTTATTACAGGTATGCATTTATACGTTTTGCCAGCAAACGCCTACGTTTACTATCAACCTAAAAGTTAAAATATTGCCATACTATGAGCACATTTGGTATAGACGGCAATTTTGTGTTCGAATGTCGAACGCTTATCGGACCAGTTATTGTTTCCTATAAACAATCATTAAAGACATAATACACCTGCAGAGCTGGCTGGTATGTTGGAGGCAAAGCGATATTGTTCGATGTTCAGTGTGCGCGCATTCTTTAAATACGAATCAAACACAAAGCAGATAAGCAAATATAAAGGTGATTCAGATTGCTTGCAAAAGATATGTCTGTTTACAATTTGTAAATTCTTTAGGATGACCCTGTATATTAAATATATAAATACTTTCAAACATAACATTATATCCTTGTCTGTACTTGAGTTAAGTCAGTTAAGCTAAATCGTGTTGCCATGAGTCATTGACCATGGCATTAACCCTTTTCTACAAGTTAATACTGCAGACTTTAGACGCCTTATTTTTCTTTGATATTCACGCATTTTATATTATATAAATTTGATGTCATAATTACTTAATACTGTATCTGTATAAAGAAAAACGTACAAAACGCACTTAAATTATAATAAAGCGTATAGCTTTGCGGATGTGTAACATTTTACAGCAAGGTTGCCACTTGACTTGGCATAAAATAATGAGATAGATATGTGAAAGATACGAAAACTAGCATGTTATATCGCTTTTTTGCTGTCAAGTGGGTGTGGGCCCTTAACTCAACGCACTGACGCACAAATAAAATAAGGATCATAGGTTTTTTTCCTCTTATGTGGATAGCTAGAATATTTTTGGCAACAAGTAAATTCTTAGAACAAAGCATAGAAATAAGTTTGAACCAACAAGACAACAACGATCTGACTTAAGCACAAGCAAGTTTAAACTGAAGAAGCGACTTAAGCCAAGTGTAGCTCAGCTAGCTTAGGTTATGTCATGCAATAGATGTAGTAGCAAAAGTTTGGCAACAGAAATCCGGTAAAGATCGATATATTCCCGAAATGCACGCCCCAAACCAAAACCGAAGTTTGTTCTTTGTCTAGATTGCATCACGATACTCACATTATTATGCGATACTAAGTTAATCATCGTTCCGGTGGGCGTTCTCTGATAAAGCTGTACTAGCTGGACGCACAATACCAATACAGCAGAATCTAGCGGTAGCCCTCATCTAACAATTTTTCAATTAAATTTAATCAATGCACATCACCAGCCACGCACAGTACACAAGACGAATTATTTTAGGAACATTGCACATAACAAATACACCGGTAAAACAAAAACGACACCGTTTTTCCAGTTGGAAAGCGGCATATCACAACGACATTTTTTGGCCACTTGTTTGCCTGCTAGCTTGATAGTTGGTGTAGTTGCCGTTGCTAACATAGTAGCGTAGCGTTAAGTCAGATAGACATGCGCGCTGGAAGGTCGCGATCATGACTTACGCCAAGCCTACGAGTGAAAACGAAGCAGACCGAAAGCCTTGAATTCAAATATTTTTCGATTCCAGCTAATTTTAAACTGAAGCCATATTAAGCCAAAGAAACGTTAAACCTGACTTGTAAATCTTGGATGATAAGTCGGGAAATCTGAAATCGAAACCTGTAACGTGTGGGTGTATACTTAATATCCTATTTTATCGAAAAACGAACAGAAAAACTACCTAATAGTCGTCGTATCGCAAAAACCGTACGTAAAAAAAACACACATAACATAACTTTACATGCACACGACTTGGGGTGTCCTAGTATCCAGCAAAAAGGAAAGCCGATGAAATTTCAATTCCGTTTTTCGGGCCACGGTTACGGTTTGAACGCAGGTGCGAATATTGGTAGCAACTAGAAGCAAAATAAATTTCAGCCCGCTACCGCTACCACTCAGGGTTGCACCCGTACACCTTCCTGTAGGTTTCTATAGATATACATGTATGAAGGACCCGAATCCCTAAACATATTCGTAAATTCGCGTCATGAAATATGAAATTCCCGCACCCGCATGCATATAACATATAAGTATTGGCTATAAATGGAGGCAAAGGCCTTGTTATAAAATCCAAATGCGTTTTTGTTCCAAACGACACCGACAGCCAACGACGATGCGATGGTGGCGACGTGTGTATTTGCAAACAGTAAAAAGGAAAAACACATCAATGCGCGCACTTGAAGTACATGCAAATTTCGTGTTTAATGTAGGCACACACAATACCTTTGCCTGGACATGTGATCCTGCTTCCATTCAGCAGTAGCAGTCATTAAAACATCACAGATACGTGAAATTAAATTGAATATTTAAATATGAAAAGATTTTTCAATCACTAAAACATTTCATATGAGAACAATTGATTTTATCCTGGTTTATATTCCAAAGTTAATATTTTGACCTCGTTCCTCACATTATAAAGTTATTATACGCAAACAATTCATTCCATTCGATTCAATGAAGTTGTAACCACATCGAATATAAATTTAGATATTTATGTAGCTATGTTGTTGTAATCATGCTGTACAATGTTGCGATAGCACGGAATTTACTTATAGTGCGCATATGGAAATTTCCAATTTTATTCAACATCGATCAATTACAGTGTCCAAAAACAGCTTGTTAGGCACTAACTAGTCATGTGCGGTTAATTATGAAGCATCGATTATCGATGTAACCAATGGCCTCTTAATGATCTTCTATATAGCAACCGCTTGGTCCACGATAACCCTCTCGAAGTTAATCCCGAAGATGATAAGTCAGAAAGGTCCAAAGTAAATTTGTACAACTAACAATGATCTCGCCTCCTGCTTGAGAATTAAATTATTCCCGGGGAAATTGGAAGCCGGCTCGAATGGTGCTCATTATACCGGATAAGAACAATAACAGTTAACATTCAAAAGGATAAAAGATAATGAACCCATAAAGCTTCATCGGGCTTAAACTGCTATGAGTATGGGGAAGTGAAAATGCAAAACAATTTTCACCACTTCCATAGGATTGGCTGTCACTTACTTGATCACTGTCGTTGCCTTGCCAGCTGTCTGTTGCCTGCAACAAGAGAAGAAAAACACTTTAGCCTAATTTGCTTATATTACAGTCAGTCAATGTTAATGGGTAACGACGACTGATGAAGGGTAGAGCAGAGGGAAAACGATTCGCTATTCGATTTGGAACTGTCGAGATCGGTTTCCTCTTAATTACGCCTCGTGCTATAATTAATTATCCCGTCAGTCGAACGGAATGTTATCCTCTTTAAGCGAATTCCGGATGCCACAATGTATCATTTGACCGGAATTTCGACGAAGTACTTTGCGACCCCCGTTCATCCAGCA
>JARJDT010018903.1:0-10801 GCA_030264655.1 Leptusa sp. GC000079
CCCCTGTAGCGCCGTAACTAAGCGTTTCCGGACATGGGTTCCTATACTGGAATTGTTTAATCTGGTGTCCTCTAACACCCCTAGAAGTTTGTCGCAATAATTATGATACACCCTGTATAGCGCTGGAAAGTTTCGCGCATTTTTACTCAGGAATGTGCAATTCTATTATTAAAACCATTAACCAAAATGTGATACAATCATAAAATTTTGTGCGTGTGATGCTGGTTGCATAAGAGCAATTATGTCGATTCGCGCGACAGCCGTCTCATTAATTTTATCATAATTACAATTTCAAATTTCCAATATTTTATTGATATATGCGTATATTACTACGTCGATAAATAATCCACAGCCGATTGACAGACAGACAGCAAGAATTAAGACAACCTTATTACTTCTATCGCGTTCTTTATTCATTTATTCAAGAATTAACAATTTTTCTGTTGATTCTGAAATGTTGCCTGTGTGCACTTGTAGCTTGGTGGTAATGAGACAAATGAGACTAGACAAGCGACATGAACTTCTTCGTTTCTCTTCACCTGAAAGAATAGAACATCAAGTTGTTGTCGTTGCGTAAGGTCTTAACTACCACACGTTTCGACATGTTAATGATGCTCATTTTCGTTCCGACACGCCACACTATTTCATCCGGAGTTAAGTCAACTCGAACTAAAGTCACAAGAAGTAGAAGATGAATAATACAATAGATGAAATTAAATGTCATCCATATCCATAAGTTGAGATATCTTTATGAAAACGCATAAAATCGAAATGACACACATTTCTTTGCGTTTGTTCTTTGTTGTATAAATAACTGCGAATACCTAAATCTGAGGAATTTCCATGACTTTCTGTAGTTTCTGTAGAAATGCACCGACCAACAGTGCTTAATTCATTAGGAATCGTGCATATAACGTTTCTTTATTTGAATTTGTATAGTCAGTCAATGATCATTTACATAGAACATGTAAACTCTCTTAGGTTAATCAATCATCAATTTGTAAAATTAAATATTAGCGAAAACGCAATCAGCATCAATCCTCGTATTATAGCCAGGCGAAAGAAAACGTATCATTTTCTTCTGCGCTTTTTGTGAGAGTCGAAGTACGTCTATTAAATAATCATTTTCATGCGCGATTTCTTGGATTTCTCGCAAGACGAATTCCTGATTGTGATTGCTTGATGCGTCCAAAAACGCAAGTTTCTATTACATTTTAGTCAAATAACGCATTTAATTCATGCACTCAATACGGGGAAATTCATAAGTCAATATAACAAATCAAATGTCATATGGGAAATTCAATTTTTATTTCGTAAACAATTTGAAATTTTTTTGCAAAATACTTAAAAATGGCATCATTGAAAAATAAAAGTGGTCGAAAGTAAAAAATTCTAACAGATCTACACGAATCTCACAAGTTTGAGCATTTTTAGTTTTATGGGATTTTTTCTCGAGGATATAAAAAAAATACCAAAATCCCAAAAATTTAAAAATGGTACAAATTTCTCAATTCGTGGAGATCTGTTCAAAATTTTCAATTCTGACAAATTTTATTTTTCAAAGTGTTAAATAAATTGTTCAAAATCTATCTCGAGGATGAAACTGGCCTAAATAATTACTTTCATAAAATTTGTTACTAATTGACAATTGAAATTCCTATTAGCGGTCCTCACGTAGGTAGCGACATCTGTTGACCGATTTCTGCATGTTGGTTTGTCCCAAGCCTACATATGACAGATGAGAGCAATTTCACCCTCGTCAGCGCCATCTTTTGAATACTGGTTTCCGCATACATAACATTTAATAATTAGTCTCGCCATATGAATCACCCTGTATATTCTAACAAACTATCTACTCTTGTTTTAATGATCTATAGACGTAGACAATACAAACGCCCTCTTCGTGTACTTAGTGAATTTGTTAATAAGCTGTTGTTGTTGTTGTTGAAAAAAAAAGGAACGATTTTCTTCACATCATTTACTCAAGTTGTAACAAAATCGAATACCGTAACTTGTGTCTGAATCCAACAATAAAGAAGAAACAAGTCTTGTAAATCCTAGCAAGTACACCCATGCATCATCGTGAAATGCGCCTTTTGCTTTTCGTCTATCTGAGCCGAGCACATAATAGGACAAAACGTATTCAAGATTCAAGCATTCTTTCGGCGTGTCGCGCGCCCGATGTATCGCATTAATAAAAGCGCACTAAATGCGCCATTTGTACGTTTTCAGGAGTCTTTGCGGTCGTCGTCTCATTAATTCGCCATAAATTGAACGTGCGCGGCGCAACATCACTTAAAAGAAGTCGCCCAAGTGACCAACAAGCAGCGCGCGAGTGTGCGTTGTGTCTGGTGCATTAGCATTAACTGAATATGATGCGCATTATAAATCGAAGTCGATGGACGTTGTTGATACCGTATACGCATATTAAGAAGCGCGCATAAAGAGATTAATTAATTATTGCAGTAGAGCGCGTCCGTTATACTTACTTGTTGCCATATTAAAGCGCTGTATAAGCTGCCTGATATGAATTTAGCCTCGGTCCGATTTGGTACTCGCCAAAATTAGCCCAAACATATTGTATGACCAATTCGAGACCGAAATGGCTCGCAAAAGGCAGACATTAATTTTTCAGGTTAAAATTTTGATTTATTTGTTGATTTGTTGATTCTTGGTGATATTTGTTAGGGAATTTTGACTAAAGGTTGATTTGTGTTGGTAATAATATTACAGGAATCTAGAAATCACATGACCACAACAGAAATAACCTCACTTAGTGAATTTCTCTTTATTTATGTAAACAACATTTTAAGTACGCGTTTCTTTTCTTGTTTCCTGTTGCGATCACTGATTTATTTGAATAATTGTGTAAAACTCGATAATACTTGTCCACTTAACAACAATTATTTTTGTTGTAATTTCTTTGCGCGCGCGCCATCTGTTACACAGGCGGCGGTTGTTGGTAAATAAAAGGCGTAAATAAACTCGTTCGGATTTTTCCAACAATTTTCTCTGTTTATACGCATCACGCACTCGTGTAAAACTTTCTACACACATTTCGCAGTTCGCAGCATCATCAAGCAGGAAATCTTCATTTCGCGAATTAAACAAACAAATTTTCTTCTTGCCGCAGCGAAATATGTGTGCGTCTATAATTTCGCGTTGTAAAGTTTTAATTAATTCTAGTCTCAATGTTGCCATTAACACAAACACATCATGCAGACAAACTTGATGAGGGAATTTAATATTAAACGATCTTCATCGCCATCATGTACTCGTATAGCGTGCCGCACTTGCGATGCGCGCTTAACTTTTCAAGACGAGACAACAACAAGAAGAAATAATAGCTAAAAATGAAAATAGGCAGTTATTAGTAGCGCGCTTAGTAAATTTGTAATTACAAAGCTCGCAAACGTTTGCTACACGCACATGAGATGACTATGAAGATTACTGAACGCGCTCGCGGTTTTTCATCGTGTGAAAACTTTGTTTTCTTCCAGAGTAGATACTTAAGCAAAGCACAAATTTCTTTTTCAGTTTTTGCTTGACATTGAAATCATTTAAATTACGCAAACAAATAAGAACAAGAACAACTTTATATGCAAATTCCTCACTATTTCCACTTAATAAATTATTCGATTAAAAGATTGACTTGTAAATTTGTTTAAATTTAAATATAAATAAAATATTTGTTATTTATAGCAAGAATGTCGTCGCAAATGCGGTAGCTGATGACTCATAAAACAAATTTTGCTTCAATTTAATCATTAGTTGTAAAAACGAAAATTCCTATACAAAAATGTGCGCGAATATTCATTTTAATTGTATAATTGTTTGCGGTCGTGTACTTGACCCAGTTGCGCCGGCGCAAATTTGAGCTATTTCATTACTTTACACAAAAACACATTTTTCGCGCTCCAGCAATTTCGCATACTTACAAATTTTTAATAACATTTATTTATATCGAAGTTTAGGAGTATGGTCGAAAATGCTCGAAAAAACCTCTTCACGCTCTTTGCCGCGCTGAGTGCAATTGAAGAATTGAAGAACGAAACCACTCTTGCAGGAATAAAAAGAGCGATTACAAGTTTAAGGCCGAGTCCTTGTACTCTATTCCGGTCGGTTGTTGGTGCTGCTGTGTTGCAGCCTCAGAAAACTACAAGTACGTGGGAACCACACAAAACAACGCCAGAAGTCAACGTGTTTCGAAATTAATGAACGTACCTCACAAACGCAAACAAACAATGCTTGCGACTTTGAAATTTTAAGTATCTTAATCTCATGCAGTTAGTTAGCGTTTGGAAACGAAATTGGATTTCTATGTGTGCAAACTTATAATCAGATTAAAAGAACAATTGTTACGATTTCAATACGAGTCGAGTAGATCATAACAATCATTAATCATATCACACAGCCGCGTTACGGTCATTGATCAATAGGGCTGTTCGTTTATTCAGTTTGCTTAGCTTAGCTAATCTCAGCTAATTTTGAATGTTGGTCTCGATTTGACTTGTTTCTTTTTTATTTATCCCTCACCTATGTGTCAACAGTGTCAAGCAAAATCGACATCAAATCCAAAATTAACTGAGATTAGCTAAGCAAACTGAATAAACGAACAGCATTAATGCATATTAACTGATATTACGCATTTCTAACTTGTTTTACATATACAAAGTGTTGTACAACAACAGGGTTAAATGAAATAAAGTGTCGCTTTTAATAGCGCAAATAAAATCGCTTTGTAAGTGTTTAAATCATGAAGTGTCAATAGTTATAATTGCTGCGTTTGTTGCGTGTGTGATTCGAACTAGGCAACTAGGTGAACATTCCTAGATTTTTGATAGTATCTCAAGGGAACCGAACCTACGCAACAGACAATAACAAAGACACTCCTCGCAACAATCAGTCAAGCGAACAACACCGAACATTAAACTAGATATTAAAAGTGCGATTTGGCAACAATGTTTTTTGTGTTCAAGAAGAATTACAGGACTTGCGCCCACGTGGATGTATATCTTCGATTGCGCGATTGCGAGTACGAACGAGACTTATTACTTGAAAATCTCATTTATTGACAGCAATTGCTGCAAGTGGAAAGCAGGTCGCTTTGTGCATCTCATGCCGCTGTTTATGACCAACTCGTACAATCTGCGATAGATCCGGTCAAAAAGTGCGAATTTATTAACCCATAACCTAAAAGTTCCTAAATGTTTTGCGTGCATACAAAGTGTTCGAGGTTACTGCGAAGACGATTATAAAGATGTGTCTGACATTGCAAGTGACGAGACAATCCATGACCAAATTCAACAATCAAGAATGCCGACCACGAGCAGCGTGCAGAATTCATTACACGCATTTCTTCCCGTCCAACGCGAAAGAAGCATGCAGCATGCACTTTACATATACGTCATATTCATAACTGTTTAATAACTCGCATTGTGATGCGCGTTAAATTGTATAAGATGCCGAAAAGACGTCAAAGTAAAATTGAGTGTCTCAATCAAACCCAGCAAGAATGTGAAATTGTGGATTTTTCGCGATTGTAAGAGGTTTGCACCTAAATCTCGTCGTATAACTCATTGTGGACTGTCGAGTGCGCCGCGACCTTTGCAGACCTCGCCACGCGGAACTCGCTTGGTATTTTCGTACCGCTTCAGTTGCTTGCCACAAATCAAACAAAAGGCAGCTAGATTCATAGGTACATGTGTTCGCAGTGCACATTACACTCGCAGCTTCATGCAACTTCTTGCGCGCTATAAATTTCTCTCTATGCGCGGACAAAAACTCATCCACTTTTGGTCAAGAATTAATATCATTTGGTCTCGTTTCTTGTCGTACATACACATTCGTTGCTATTTTTTACCTAACTGTTCTTTATCCTCTCAAAGTGATGAATTGGCCATTGTGGCATTGTTGGATTTCAGGAGAAATTTCATCTCGTAAATCGGCCGCTTACAATCATACTAACATGACGAGATTACAACAACTTATAAGACAATAAAACAACTTGTAACCTGCAACGTGTAAAACAAGGCTCGCATTTTTTTTTTCATAACTACATGTATATCAATAAGTTAAGTGTATCGATAAAGTTCATTGTGTCTTTATTATGCCTCCGAGTCGAAGACGATTCGTTCAAGCGCAGGTAATTTCTTGTTGGCTAAAACTTAAACCTAACCTTTAATAATATGCTTGGGTTATGATGATGTGGATGGGGCTTCTTTGAAATCGTTTGGAATCAATCGCGGAAATCACATTCAGCAAGACAATGGAACATTTTCACGCCTATTTTACTTCAACAATGCGTCGAATTTTGCGCGCTAAATGCTGTTGTACGAATGCGTTACCGATGCATTGTCTGTGTTTTTTTCAGCGCATTGTCGAGATTTGCCCAAACACACCTAAATAGAAAAATTGCAAATTGCCAAGTCATACTTAAATTAATAACACAATTGAAAATTACGCGCTAAATTAGATTTTAAATGTCACCCAATCATCATAAAGCGCTGCACAACATTTATTAATATTTGAAAACTTTCAAATACAAATTTAATTTTAGTACAGTGTGTGCTTTCGAAAATTGACGGAATGAAAATTTCATGCGTGAAATATGCCCAACGTCACAATATGTTATAAATATTTTAATTGAATAATAAATATCTTCACGTTTATAAAACTATTTGAAATCGCGCAGCAAGCATGCAATGTAATTATAACTCTTGTGCGATAACATCGTCGAGTTACCTATTAGAGTTTGTATGTTTGTTGTTATAATATGAATAAAAAACCATTAAGCCAAAGATGTTATCAGCTAAAGCAGTACAAATACCAATGTGGTCGATGTGGATGTAAATGTGGAGGAAAACTGTTTCTGTTTGCACGGGTTACGAGTGGATTTATCTAATCGTCGCGCTTTGTAATTATTTCCATTTCTTATTGCATCTTTACACCTACAAATAAAATGCATTCACGACTGATTAATAACAAAGCGTTATCTATAGTTGTAAAATGCGTATTCTATGCGTGTTAATCGTATTGTTAGAGTCCTGCAAAAGAACACTTGATGTGGGTATACCGAACAAGGATAATCTCGAATCAGAAAATGCCTTAAAAGTGCCTACAACAAATGTCTATTTAAATAATAGTCGAATATTAGCCGCTCGACGGTGTAACAAAAGGTGGCAAACATTTTTCGAGCACGACTTCTGAGCGCGCTGACGCTGAAAAGAGAAATTCAACGAAATTCTAATATGTTATAGTTAGTTGTTCGAAATGATGTGCGCGCTCCTTTTTCGGTGCGGCGATTGTAGGTGGTCGCTATTAATTGAATATTCGAACCCATTATTATCAGATGAAAGATGCGAGGCCCACGGACCGGCCGGACCAGCATCATCTTTAACGTTAACTATAACTAACGGATGAAGAAGCTGTTCTGTACAAGTACGTAGATGTGGAAATAGGTCGAGAACTTAATTTTTAACTATACTAATCAAAAGAGTTTGATGGCGCGCGAGCTAACATTAAATTTGGTGCTGTGATTAAATTAAATTCCACCTGTTTGGAACAACTGAAAATGTGCGCTTATCACCGATGGAGATCTCGACGAATGTGGAAATCGTAAATCGTTAATGCGATGTTTTTGTTTACTCGACCTAACTGTATAAATCAAGCAAGACGACAACGCACGCTTCTTGTTCTCGGCGTCCGGAGAGATAAAATTCAGTGGTTGCGCGCGGAAAACGTGCGCGAAATTTTCTATACGAAATGCGTATGAATGATTTATCTACTCTTCCTGGTCATGTCGAGCTACCCACTTCGAATGCAATTCTTGGCGAAAAATCGCATGCAAAAATGAATCGTTTCAATTTCAGATTCGTTATAGTCGGGCAATAATTGCGCTGCTTGCCGCACTATAGGCAATCCAATAACCGCACTTTAGAATAAATTTAATTACTTGGCGAATATAATGTGCGATGTGCGCACATATTCTTATATTATTATCATTATCGGTCATTATAATTCTTTATTAGATATTATACATTACAGAATGGAATTATTATTAGATAGATTTTATTCAGAAAAGAATTAGGAAGCGCGCTTTGAATAGACTTACTTCAACAGGTTGCGCACGCCACGACACACGAATTGAAAAGAATTTCCATTTTCCAATACACGCAGTAAATATACTCTCGGCTCGTATAATGATAATGACGAAAGACGAACCGGTATGTACTTATTTCATTTCATATTTCATCTCGGATCTTGCGATGCTGTTTTTATTGGAAAACAGAAAGCGCGCGCGCTGCAATGAGCGATGATGCGCTTTTGCTCATTCTTCGTGGTTCTAATTTACGGTAGCAGCCACCAGAAGTCGAGGAGAATTTAATTTATATTAAATTTGCGACTATCGTGCAATGTTGCAATTTTCCAACGATATTACGTGCTCAACGAAAAGAAAACATGCGCTCGTCACAAAATAGATAATGCAATTTTTTTAAAAACAATATTGACGAAAATGGCCAAAACGCAATATTCTGAAAACTAACTATGATCAGATAGTAAAAAGGGTGCGCGAAGATATTGCGAATTAATTTAATTTCGAGTTTAATTTATATTAAATTTTCGTTTAATTTCGTGCAATTCTTCAAATACAGGGTGATCAAATAATATTGAAGACTAGTTGAATGTTGAGCCATAAATATTATCATCATAAACCAAATATTTTCTATAAATTGAAATCCGCTTGCCTGATTGGCTAAAGCTATTTGACTCGAAAATTTAAACTGGTCTTCAATAATATTCGATCACCCTGTATATTTATTATGTGTACCTAAAAACAAAAACCTGCACATGCGCAGTCATCCTAAAAGACGCAACCGGTTTTTTTAGGTTAAGTGCATTTTTGCTCAGGTTTGCGCATTGCTCTATAACTATAATTTTATAATAGATTATATTCAGCTATTCAGCAAGTTCCGGTCTTCTGCGTTGTGTAATTTCCCTTGTCAAGGTAAAAAAACCGCGGAGTTGGTGAGGAAGCAAAGAGCGCGCACGAGAGTTCGAGTTCGCGCACAGTGCAATTGTTGGCAAGTTGTCCAAGTTCGGCAAGATCCATGTTAGATTAAATTAATTAATGGAATCCTTTACCACACACTGAGCTCCTGCGATGTATTATTCTTTTCCAACATGCATCGAGCCAGTCAGCAGCAGCCAAGCAGTTTTAATCGCTGCTTTTGTCACATCATCTCTGAATGGAACATTAAAAATTACATTCTTAAATGTTCGCCTCTGTTTGCCTCGAATAGTCCACTCAAACACTTGCACTCTATGGCTTGAAGCATTGATCGCGATCGTTGGCGAGTTGGTTATTTAGTAATTAAAAGTACGTACTTATATGTAACACGATAATTGCCATTAAAAAGCGCGCGCAACATCATCAACCGGTAACCAATGAACCGCGGCGTTGACTTTACAGTCGGCATTACTTGTTATACTCTTTACTTAACTTAACTTGATAACAAACCATTCTACAAACTACTCATGTACATGAGAAACAAGAACATTTCAGATTAAATTGCGCGTTTTTGTTGATAGTTTGTTGCACCTGCATTTTGATCATAGCAGTCGCAGTTCGATGAAATAACATTAACGAAATTTTTATGTTCATTGTTATTGCGGTTATTGTTGAAAATTTCAAGTCGGCTTGCCGGACGTGCAAAAATTAATGGGTAATTTTCGGCTATAAAACTGCCATCAATGTTTCGTCCTGGTCATCACACTGACCAATATGAAGCTTTCTTTATTAAGATGTAAAAGAAAAAATTATACTTACTCAACAAAAACCGCAATATGTTTTTGAATGCGCGCCATTTTGTTCTGTCGCCTAATTACAGCTAGGAATTTTTACATAAGTAATTTATGATTGGACATCAATTAAGCGCAATTTAAATTGGAAATAAATCGTTTTATAATTACGACGCGCGCATTCGTTTTATGCAAATCTAGTGCTCGAAAATTCCCCAAAAGCAAAGAATAAATTCCATGGTAATTAATAGTTTAGACGAAAATAACACGAAATAAATTAGAAATTATTCGGCTCGAACGATTTGTCACATGTGTAACTCACGGGAATTCGATGAAAAGTTTCGCAGACTTTTGAAAGATTGAAAAAACAAATTAACATTTTTCAAATACGCGAGCGGTTGTTTGATTTAGTTCATCGATTACATGAAAAAATGCATGATTATTCAATCTCTTCCATTGGAAACGATTCCAACAATTTCACCGCATCGCGCATCGATCTAGTTCTAGATTACTCGATTTTTCTCCAGTCCACATCAAGCAGCAGCACTTATGGTCAGTCGAGTACGAGTATTATGCCAACAAAACAAGACGACCAAGTCGTCGAAGTACAATTACAAAACGACGAACGAAATGGAAATCTTGCACTTCCACTTTTTGCAATTGCACGTTACACATTTCAAACGGCTATTTTTTAATAAATCACGCCAGCGTCCGCAAATGAGACTTTCTCTGACTTGTCTTGCTCAGACACTTGTTTTATCACTTTGCAACGCAACTACTTTCGAGAAAATCAGAGCACACACCCTGTATAATGAAGTTCAATAAAGTTACGTTCTATACACGATTCACGTTTGAAAAAAGGTAAAGTAGGCCTTGCTAGTTTTATAAAACTGAACGTATCCCAACTATGTGACAGGAAACAAATCAACTCAGCATTTTGAAGTCAGCCTGTCATTGGCCTAAATGCAATTATTTAAATTTTGCCGCGGTTTGAAATTAG
>JARJDT010018910.1:0-11642 GCA_030264655.1 Leptusa sp. GC000079
TTAGCTTCGCATGCGTCTAAATCGGTACATACGTTTCATGGAGCTAGTAGGCTTTGGAACTTTCGTTCCAATGGAGCGCGCATACATGACAGTTCGTGACCTAGTAGGTACACGAACTGTCATGTATGCGCGCTCCATTGGAACGAAAGTTCCAAAGCCTACTAGCTCCATGTGTCGTAGGTACGTCTATTAGTTATTTTAAATTTAGTTTTTTACGCAAAAAATCAACAATGTTGCATAGCAACCACACAAACAAAAAGTATCCTTGTTGATAGGTAACAGGTAACACTTGTGTATATTAGAATCTAGCAATGTTATTAAAGTGTAAATGTTGCGGTAACGACTATTAGTTGTTTCGAATTTTGTTTGGAATGATTTCCTACAGAGTGGTCATAAAGTGTTAGTAACCGGTGTGTAAAACTCGATGGCGGCGGCGTTGGTGGACGGCGTTATTTTCCACCTCGCATCAACGATACGCCAACACCGCCAACACATAACGCATTTATATGCCGTACTAAAACAACAGCGCCGACAGTGTTTGTTGCAATCACAAGTGGAAGGGTTTTGTTGATGTTGCCCGTTGTTGTTATTGAAAGTGCAATGTGTGAATGTGCACGCCGCGCCGCATGGGTTTTCGTTCGCAAATGCGCGCTCGTAACATTCGAGCGAGGGCTCTATTGTCGTGGAAAAGTGCATTTCGCGTTGTTGTCGCCGTCGTGTTGTCGTTGTTAACTAACGGACATATGCCGCCTCCATTTCTATACTTCCGCCGTTACTATTGCGCTACACACTGTTAACAACTGCAAATCTAAATGTAAAAGCAACTTGCAAACATTCACATGGCAAATGCAATTTGGATTTGGATATGTAGATTTCGTACATGGTGTCGATAGCATTGTTTAGTTAGGTTATGTTCATGATGCACATAAATAATTATTAACGCGCGCAACTTTGTTCGTCTTAAACTTTTTTGTTGATAAATTGCACGAAAGTTGCACAAGTTGAATCAATTGATGGATAGATCGTTCAATAGTTATGTATAAATGTAGAAAATAGTTGAAAAGCGTATCGCCGAGCACTCAGAAAGATAGATATAGAAAGTTGTAGATTAAACGTCGACTCCTTTTTTCTCAATTTTTGTTTAACACTGAGCAAAATGCTGAAATGCATCAAGCTGCGAACTTTTCCATTGCACTCTTCCGATTCCTCATTCGGCAAATAGAAATACACACAGCGCCCAACTTGAAAGTTGGAAACGCGGCGCAAAAAATCACGCGCGCATTCGGAAGTAAGTTTGCGCGCCATGCTTGTTTTTCTTCATTTATCTTATTCTATTCTTTGCTGGAGGATATATACGAAGATTGAATAGAAAATAGAATCATAGAAGAAAAATCAAAGTCGTAGAAGTAACTTTTCAACTGCATATAATTCGCAATGTTATCGCAGCGGCGGACGAAGACTATCATGCGAGACGAGTCCGAAGTTCTTCGAGCGCATCAGAAGAGAAGGAAACAATTTCTGATCAGAAAAAAATGAAATAAAATCAAGTGCAACTCGAACTGCATTTTCCCAAATACATCCAACTTGCTGCCTGCTTTATTGTGTTATACATGGATGTGCAACTATAAAGTTACTCGAAGAAGTTTGCGAGTAACAAGGATAACAATTTCCAATCGATACAAGACATAGGCTTGCTTATTGGAATGTGTGTACACTAAACAGGAAACAGGAACTTAGTTTACACAACAAATTGAATTTATCTATGCTATGATACTATCGCACGTGTTGTTATTTTTAACTGTTTTTTGTCGTTTTATTTTTAATGAAAATAAACTTAATTGCATCTGCGTTGAGAAAACGAGACTTCCGTATTTCTATCGATAGAATATTACAAGATGGTAAAGTGAACTTAATACAGGGTGTAACAGAGTAATTTTATATCAAGTAACTTTTGATGTGTAACTTTGATGCTTTCCACAACCTTGTTTTGTTGACACTAACATTACCAAGTTAAATATTATTTCGAGAAGGGACAGGACACATACCTTAACGTGTTAGGTATGTAAAGCGCGGGGTTGCTACCGAATTAAAATAATATTTATTTATACATTAACAGTGAATGATGACTTTTACACGTGTTCTATAATCTGTTTTCCTTCACTTTGAACTTTTCCACGTTTCTTGCATTGAGAAACGAAAGAGTGCAATTTTTTTTAAAACGTTTGGGGAAGCTTGTCTGCTGTTTTTCAAACCAGCAAAATCAGTTGTTGGATTGAATTTAAGTTTTACTATTTCTCAATGAAAAATAATTTTCTTCAAAATTTGAACTGATTTTGGGGGTTTGAAAACAAGCAGAAAAGTTTCCCTCAATCATTTTTCCAAAAAAATTAAACTTGCACATTTTTTCCTCTATGAGACATGAGACAAGACAATTCACAAATTTCTGATCTTGATTTTCGTCCCCGTGAAGAATACAAGAAATTCAATTCAAGATAAAAATTGGACGCAAAAATTTAATATAAATTGAATTTTCTTTTATGATTTCTTGCTAGTTAGCTTTTTTCATAAGTCGGAAATTTCAATTTGCAAGACGTAAATTATCGAAACACTAACAACATTAGGAGTTAGCTGTTGTTGGAAAATATGGAAACGCAGGTGGTCAAATAAAATAAATCATGAAATTCGTTACATTTATTTATTTGCGCTTTTTGTTGCCTTTGCTGCTGTGTTATAATACGTTTCATTTTAGTTGGCATTTCCTTTTTTGCGCCCTGTTCCACGTAGATTACGTGCGTTTGTTTCGTCGAGGCCTGTCGTAATGTTTACATTTATGCTCGAAACGAAACAACACTACGTATGCGTCGGTATTTTAATGATTAGTGCGCTGCGACGATTTATTTAACGAGCGTATGCGAATTAGACTAACAGACTAACTTTTTACTCGTCGCGCACACTCTTCAGCTGAATCCAATTTCGACTGGACGGACGGCATCACCAGATACGAACGAATGAGAAATTGCCCAGAGGCGGGTTCCTGTGGTTTTTATATATGATCACAGGACATTCATAATGCGCTCATTTCTCTCTCAGCTTGCATTAGCAGATTAATAATATAATAAATTGCTTCGAAAGTTTTCATCCAGCATTTCCGCCCTAATACACCGGTCTAGTCGCCGAAATAAAATTATTGAAGACCAATTGCGACCATATTTTAAACATGTGCCAACTTTGGTTTTAGTAAAGTTTGATTTGATGGAAACCCTAACGAAAATTGATCACTACAATATTTCAACTATTTTCGCGCTAAAAGTTTCCGAAATTTCCCGATTTACCGGAATTAATATTTAATCCGCACATTAGTCGTTTAATTAATCAGTTGGTTAACATTTCTCATTTTCCCAAGCTCATAATTTAGAAAAATCTTTCTTTATGCGTTGATTAATATGCGTTTTATCTGGTTGCTTGTACGTGTATCGCTCTTTTTCAAAAGACCATAAAAGAATAAAGAAGGGAAAAAAGTCGGATGGTGAAAAAATAAAGGACTCGAAACACTGAAATATGAGTCCAAGTAAACTCTTATTTCAGTAGACTCCGCACGCAGACTGCTTTGGTCCATCCTAATGCGGAGGGTTTAATCCCTTTTCCAGAGATTTATGATGATAAATAGACGATACTCTAGCCTGGGCTAGTGGCAGCCAAGGAGGCTTTGCGAATGTAAATGCCTACACACAATACACGAATACAATTCGTGTGTGTGTGCGTACGCGCACTGCCAGAAAACGTAAATAAGCGAGCCGTCGACGGCGGCGTCTGTTTAAATTGGTAATGGGATCCGTGTTTCGACACTCGACGCCTTTCGTTCGCATCGATTACCCGCCACCTAGAAGAGTTGCGCGAAAACGACCTATTAAAATACATACGCCATCATTAAACATGTTAATGTCGACTGCTTTACCGTACGCAACTTAACTTGCATCTAATTATTTGCTTTCTATTGTTTCAGGTATGTTTTCGACTTCAATGCCTCGGACTTGAGAAAACTGAAGGTTTGAAATCGATAACTTGGTTCATGTCGGAGGTTTTTTTATACTCGTTGCTTTATTATTAATAATATCGCTCAGAGAATGAGGGAAATTATTATTATTGTTCATAAAAATGGCGTCGTTAAAATTTGCGCCATTTTCTTATTGAATTTTTTTTGCCATGATGTGCTTCGTGTTCGTGCCTGAAAAGACGTAATCTTAGCTCATTAAATCAGAAACGTTTCACTACAACTTCGGTATTTCTTAATTTTTCTCAAGAATTTTCCCTGGTTTATAAGCGTTCTCCATGCGATTTATATGTTCTTAAATTTTAAACAGTGCCATTTTGTTTTATTTTCTTCATAATTTTATAATGAGAGTGTGAATAATGCGTTTGACAAGGAAAAGTTTCGAGTTATCGTGAAAAATCCTCACAGAATAAAAATTTTTAAATTGCTATAGTATAGTCGCGCGTCCACAAACACAGTACTTAGCTCATAATCAAGCATGTTTTTTTTGGCAAAAAAACGTAATTTTTTGAATAAAATGAATATTCTTCAATAAAATTTGTTGTTTTATAAAATTGCGTTTTTATTCGAAAATTAACGAAAAATTATCTGTTTATGGTGAAAAGGGCATGTTTTTCTAAGGGAAAAGTGTATTCCCTAGAAGAAAATTATTATTTTGTAAACATGATTCGGCATTTTTTACTTTTCCTCAAGAATTTTTGCGAACTTCATGCGATTTAATGATCTTAAATTTTAATCGGTGTAATTTTGGTGTATTTTCTTGATAATTTTATAATGCAAGTGTGAATAATGCGTTTGACAGGGAAATGTTGAACAGTGGACAACAAACGAATCTCGCAGACGTTTCGAGTTATCGTGAAAAATCACAAAGAATGAAAAATTTGTATAATAGTCGCGCGTCCACAAACGCAGCGAAATATATTACCCATGATGCCATGAAAGTTTCGTAATGTGTGTCGTCCTTTTGTGCATTTACATCCATTTATGCACGCATATGTATAAAGTATGGCTGGCAAAAGAAGAAAAGCACACAATGCCCATATACGTGCACGCATCACACACATGTGCACAATGCAGGACGAAACAGCCATGGCAATGCAGATGAGGATGTGTGCAAATATGAATGGCGGCGGACTATTGTATGCGCGGATGTTTTTACGAGGCTGGCCATATTTTACGATTTTAAATTTTTATCGCCGACAACAGCAGCACCGTATCACCATAGTGCCACTTCCTAAATGGGGAGCCACTTTTATTTTCAACGCCGCATTTTTGCGCGTCCTGAATTGAGAGAAAAATAAAAACCGTTTTAAGTCGTGCTCGAAAATTACAAAACAATTCATTGAAGGGTTCAATTTTGTGCGAACTGTCTCCTTGACAAAATTGAACTAATGCATATATTTAATTCCATTCTATTCGGCTGTGTTTGGCTGTGTTGTGCCAATGCTAGAGTACCCTCGGTAGATACGCCAAGACTCAAGTCGGGTAATAGATGCAGGCTGATGGCATACTCGAGGCGCACATTTTCGAGCATTGGATGTAGATATATACGGAGCGAAAAACTAATTACGCCGCCGCTTTTGTCATGAAGATGAGCGTTGCGCCGCAGAGTGGAGAGCCGAGTGCATCAGAAGTGGAGTAAATGAAATGTCGTCGCCGTCTTCCACCCGACCATCTCGGCATCTCCGCGCAGTGCAGCGTTCGAAAGTATATGCATGTGTAAAATGGGATGCCGACATCTTTACATGCTTGCTTGCACCGTGTGTGTGCAGTTGCACCCTGCGCTGGCGGAATTCGCATATGCATAATATTACTTTTCCGAATAACGCAGAAGTGAACGCATCAAGAGACCAAGAGTGCACTCACTACAGCGATACGAATGGCATCGCAAGACGAGTTCTTAATATAGTACGCTTGAAGTTAATATGTGCAACTTGTATCTTCCTTTGCTGCATATTTTCCATTCCGACACTATAATACGCGGATGAATGAACACGCGAAATTAAAACCGACTGATGGCAGCAATAGGAAATTGAAATATTTTTAATTTCTATAAGCAACGGGCGATAGCGTCAAAACAGTACAAATTCGCTTAAAATCGTTAATAAATTTCATGTAAGGAATTTTAAACCATATTGCACCTCTAAGTTTTGTTTAACTTTCGTTTATTTAACGTTTCAAAATTATCAGTAAATTCAATATCTTGGAAGAAAGTGACTCATACGCTTGCGCAGAACATGTTTTAGGAAGGAATCTACAATTTATATGACAAATCCATCAAGGCCAGCCAACGTTAACGAAGAGTCATCTTTCTTTTGCAAAAATTTCAAAATTTTCGATTTTTAAAAATTTTTTTCGGACAAAATGTAACACTTTATTGGTGTTTTTATCACAGTACTATAAACACCTACATAGCTTATATAAAAATTATCAAAAATTTCTCGCATTCCTTAATCACCAAGAGGAAACTTTTTTTTGAAAAAATATAGAAAATTTTATAGACGCGTTATTTTTACGGTTTTATAAGGGTGAAATTGCCGCCGACGAGTTCGAAGAGCAAAATGTCAAAGCATTTCTGCCTCATTATAGTCACTTGAGGTGTTCCATTGTGCGTCAACCATCAGCAACGGATGCCTGATGGCGATGGCGGCGTCACACTCGGAAAAGCGGCGAATAGAAAAGAAAAACTACGTGTGAAAACTCATACAGGCTGTTTCAATTCCTGTATTCGGTAGTCCGGGCAGCTTTATTTGTACCACTTTGTATAAAATATGTGTGAAAATCTGCGCACCCCTCAAAATCGCAAGTGTAAACCAACAAAGACGTGTGGGTGTGAAGTTATATAAACGTTGACATCAACTGAGCAGCTCAACCTGGACGCGTCTCTAAGGGGATTCCCCTTGTTGTCTCATCTCTTTTCCGCTCATGTCGGCTCATGTTTACCTGATTATGTTAAGGTGCGAATTTCGTTTTCGTTGATGAAAAATGACGCTTTCATCGTTTGTTCGTACATTCTCTACATCTTCGTCATGCGTCAGCTTCGTGTACTTGCACACTTAATATTGCTCACGCATTTAGGCACTAGCACTAGCTATACTTAGTAATAGTTATGAAAAAGGTCATGTAACATGCCTAAAATTACCCAAAAGTCTTTGGGAGCATATGTGTCCTGATTTCATACACTTTGCATCCTGCACTTGAGCAACATTGTTTAAGTATTCGAAGCATGTTGCTTATGACCAAAAGTTGACTATACACTGGGTAGCTGTCATTTGATATGAGTTATAAGGGCACAACACACAAATATACTTAAAATTCGCGTGAGCGCTCCGCTCATTCATGTAACAAGGCCTCCCTCTTTGCCCCACCATCCCCTCCCGACTTTTCCTCGTCGCGGAAAACTTTTCTACCCTCTTATATTAAAGGTATATGCTTCATGCAAGGAACGAATTCCTCTTCGCAGCATGCCATGCAAGGCATGTGCCGTGATCAAATCAATTTTGGACCGGAGCCATATCAAATCTCATAAATATTAAAATTAGTTTTGATACGTCTTATACATACATATTTTCCCGCCATTCGACGGGCAATTTTCGTCTTTCTAATATTCTTAACATCACACAAAATGACTACAGCGAGTGCTAGTATATAAGTAAACTTCAATTGCGCACAAGCAACAAGAAAACGCGAAAAATATTTTCCAGATTTGCAACACTAGCACAATTCAAGTGCCCTACTTTTTTCATATCAGTTCTTTTCCAATATTTCCTCTTCTATCTGAAGCAATAAATTTGAAAATTAGCCAACTCAGACTAGATGGTTTCGGGCTGAAAAAACGGGACAAAAGAAATCCCCATCACGTATATCTGCTGTGGAAAAAAAGGTAAAAGGGATTCGAACGTGAACACGTGAACGTGGCACGGATAAAAATCCGCGAAAAAATAAATTTCCCTTTTCCGGTAAGACAATTGGGATAAAATTGGATAAATTCGTGTGGGGCGAATGTGCGTGGCGCGTATTAAAATTTCCGCATAAATCATTTCACGAAAGCTCTTTCGATCCGATATAGCTGTGGGGCAGACCACAAGTATCCGCATTTCACATTCGTCTTCACTGCCACCTTGTGGAGTTTAGTGTAATGAGTGAACGATAACTGCGCAAGGATGAGCGATTTATTGACGATGAGAATCTATACGAGAAACAGGTGATTCGTATGTTTGCTCGGATTAATTTGGGTCTAGGTTGTCAGAGTTACTGGTAAGGGTATAATCCATGCGCAACTCATAATCTGCAGGATACTCAATGGCCAATGCATACGTGGAGGATCTTTTTGCTCGGATTAATCACTCGATCGTACAGCTATGCAGAAAACAGAAATTGATGTATTGCCGATTAACAAATTAAATTTAGAAAAACCGGCTTGAGGGTTTTTTAAGCAATATCCGGCAAGTTACGCTTATTCTTTCAAAAATTTCCTGCGTTTTCATTTAAGTTTGTATACAAAGTGCGTCGGGAATAATAAGTAAATAAATTGCAAATTTGTTCATTGTATGCTGAGGAGGAGCATCATATTCAGCAATCACTTACTTACATGTTGTGCGTTTTATGCCATTCTTTGGCTTCGTTGAACATTCACGCACAGCGCCAAGCATCAGAGAAAAGGTATTGAGATGCCCGCAAGCCGCATGTGTATATGCACGGATGCTCGACTGATTCCACTCTATCTACCTTCCGCTCTTTCTTCTTCGAAGCCTGCAGGGCATCGCGGAAAATTTGACTGCGTAACGAATAAGAAGGTAACACACTGCCTATGATATGATGGGATGAAAACGAAAAGATGCTACTTATACAGAATGTGCGTATTCTTGTGGTTTTGGGGTTTGGAAAAGATGCGAAATGTAAAAGAAAAACAAGAACTCCAAGAAATTGCGAATTTTACCATCAGGCATGATGCGTTGTGACTGTGGGACTTTTACATTTTAATATTTTATCCTTATAAATCAAGAGCTTAGTCGTCGCGTTGTGTGACTAGGGCATTAGGCTAATTTTCTCGTCCTCTTCTTTTACTTTCTATATTTACATTTTCCGGTTTGGTCGGCGCGGCGCGGCGCCGCTATATTTAGTTAGCCTTGAATTTGTGTCACGACAACAACACTGTCGTTGATTATTATTAATTGCGCCTCTAGCTTTGCGCCTATTGCGGCTTTCGGGACGCATTTGCTTCGTTAGCGTCGCTATATCGTAGGAGTTGGATACCTTTAACCCAAGCAAACCAACTTTACTATAGGAACCTGTGGCTTGTGACCACTCCGAACACGAATCCTACGCATCTATTAAACAAATACTAATGAAAGATGCAACACACTGGAATTCACCTTCCACCCACTCACCAAAACTACCAATCACCAAACCCATACTGAGTGTCAGATTCTAAAATATTTTTTTTAGGTTAAAATGTGTACAATATTGGCGGCCATTTTGTGATGATGGTTGGGTTGCTTGGGCCTTGGGCTTAACAGCGATTTTTCGCTTTTGTCATTCCAGGCAGAGCAAAGCCGCAGCCGACATTTATTAGTAGGGGTGCACGCATATTTAGTTCATTTGCATTTTATCTTTGCCGCAAGGCGACACACACAACGCGAGGATTACGTTTGCGCCTTTCTCTCATCCGCGCCGCTTAAAATATGCCACGTTTCGTTAGTCACTTGTTAGCATTGCTGGGCATCCCACTAATTAGATTCTAATTTAACTTATGATGTTACGTCGTTTTACTTATACATCATGTGACAAAGCGGCCGCATTTTAACACTAGGCTTTCGAATTTATCACAACAATAAATTAACAAATGAAACAAGTTGTTTGTAACACTAAGTAATCATAAACAAGGGCGCAGGGAATGAATGCACTTCATTATACTATTTTATTTATGCCTTGTCGAGCGTGAAGAGACATCTTTGAAAAACCAACAAGTACAATTCTTGTTGGGAATAATGACTACTGCCTTTCTCTTGATGATTGTGCATGAATACTCAAAGAATGTGCATTTTGCTCAGTGCACACAATGAATACGAGCTTTGTTTGTCTTGTTTTTTTTTAAACAACTACAACATTTCACAATTATTGCTTGCTTGGCTTCGACTGAGACTGAGACTGAGCAACAAATCAAATGAAATTCTCTTGAAATTGATGCCAATTATCACTATGAGACGAAGATCTTTGCCCCCTGTCGGGTCCTATTCGTACTAACGTACTTCATCTGTTTATTACGTCAACAAATCATCATGGATAGGCTAAAGATATTCGGCATATAAATTATGCATGTCAATAAATAATTGGATTTGGAAATAGTGTGTGACCAAACGATTGTCTATGTTGAAGAGTTCTCTGTAATATGTCACCAGTCACCACAGATGCGTCTGATGACACCTGCATCCCGCTGTGTGTGTGTCTCGAAACTCTTTGGTTGCATTCAGTGTTCGGCATGTAATTATCATTTTTAATGATCGTTCACTATTTACACGCGCCCGCACGCACGCTAACACCAACAAAGACTCGGCAATAATTGTAATTAAGCAGACATTTCAAACCAATCGAACACACACACCTGCGGAGTTATTCAAAATCACTTTACTTAGCAATCGAGCAAAACAACAGCCAACCAGTCATTGAACATGAAATATGATTACATTTCGGCAATAGTCATAACTAGTTTGAATAATATGTGAATTGACATTGATACACAATCGTATGTTTGCGTAAAATTAAATTTTCGACTTGATGACCTGCTTGATTTGGATTTGGGATGGACAGAATGCACATTGCACATGCTGTCTGTTGCAGACACAGGCAGAATGTGCCTGGTTGAGTTTAGTTGTCAATGTCCTCGTCCATTCTGCTCTTCGCTGCGCTGCCATTTCATTTCGGTTGATCTTAAGCTTAGAAGTTAGGACAAGTGCACTGCATTTTGGATATGCCCTGATATGTGGCCTGTTGGGACATGGACATTGCTGGCGATGACGGGTGCATTCCTTCAGCCTTCAGTGCGGAACCCACATCAGAGTTGAGCAGAGACAGAAGCCTTCTGTTGCAGACAGATGCTGCTGCACAATGTGTATACACAACTATCTTCGCTTGGAGCCAGACTGGAAACTCTTTACTTTATTTGTGATTCCAATCACTCCCTAAATAATTAAATTTAATTTGGGATTCTTTTATTGGAATAGTTTAGCCATTCTAGATAGACGGCAACAGGGGGTCGCTCCAGTCGAACGTGGAGGGCAACTAACCTAACCTAACCACAAACCATAACATCAGAACCAAACAGTAGACTTTTTTATTTGTCAATGTGTTAATCGAGTTGCATACTATTATATGAACGCGAGTATGAACGTATGCAACTTGATTGGCTCATTGACAAATAAAGAAGTCTACTATTTGGTTCTGTACAACAAGTTAGGCAATACATTTAATTCGCCCGTATTAATTGTAGACTATGTCATGCGAAACTATTGTTTTGTGTGCGTTTTCATCAGAGCATAAATCAGTTGTCCAAAACTATTTTACATTTTATGTCAAAAGTGTCAAATCACGA
>JARJDT010018923.1:0-19158 GCA_030264655.1 Leptusa sp. GC000079
ATTTTGCAATGCAATGCTGGCTGCATTTGTCGGTTTATTTAATTGCACGAGAGACGAGAATACTGTTTTGAATCGAATGCTTTTTAAATTATTGTAATTTAAAATTGACTACGATTAGTATTTATTTATATTCACATGCATTTATTGAAAATTGAAATTGTGAATATACTGCATGTGTTAGATCTTAATTTAAGCAATACTTGCCTTTAGTTTAGTTGAATTGTACACATTGTATTTTTATTTACCTAATATCGTGAACATTTAATAATTTGAATTGCATAAGTTTCGAAAGTTGTTCATGAAAAGTACGCACCGGGAATTGTGGTTGTGGCATTTAGCTGATTTAGCACTAATAATTGTTTATTTCTTAACATGAAAAAACTTCCACATGTATTTAATATAGCAATAGATTTAAATGTTTGTCTCGCATTATGTACGTTATTGGCGTTTCTTTACTTAACTTTGGTTTATCGAAACAAATCAAACGATTAACGATAAGTTAAGTTCAGAAAACATTTCGTGATTTCATTGCTCACTCGCATTGGAAAGTTCAATAAAGAATTAATAATTGTTGCTGTTTCATTAATGGCAATTACAGAATCAGAATGTAGATTTTCACTTTTGCGTTTGCCTGTTTGGGCATGCACACGATCAGGTGAAAAGCAATAAAGCGCACAACGTAGGCTTTTAAATTAGATAGTTCACTTGAAGTTATGGCATTTATTGCTCACAAGTAGAAAATAGCGTTAGGAGAATTTCTATTAACAATTTTTCTCTAATGCACTACGCGCATTAGCATGCTTTCCTGATGCTTTTTATCTACTAATAGCTCATACCTTTAGTTACGCGTTTTTTGCCATGCCAAACTCGTACCTCGTACATTACTGATACAACGAATGAATGGATGAATAATCGATCTAGGATTCAGGATTCAGCGATCCACGATAGTAGAGTGCATCATGCCATGATCATAGTACGGGTTGCGCGTACCTACTTGCGTCTTGCGTTCAAATATCTCAATAATATCCCAGTGCGAGCGCAGCATCCCATGCAATATACGAATTGGAATGCTCCTCGACTCACGAGAAAAATGAACGGGAACCTGGGAACGCAGTCGCATACCCTTGTTGCAATCAATTTTCTAGTGCCTTATCGTTCATCATCATTCGCAATTTCACATTCGAGGGCCCAAAATTTAATAGATTACAAATATCCACGGAATTTAGAACAGTCAATTCACTTACAAACTTGTAGATGGTTTTATTATACTTTATTATGCGTTTTTGCTAATCGGCCTAATTTAACTTTGTTTAATATGGAAAGCTTGAATCATTAAGATAAACTTAATTAAAACGTCTTATCGTGAATTTATAGGAATTTACTCGACTTACTTTACGTATTCATGTTACTCAACTCAAGAATGTAGTTGAAGTCCCTGATATACATTTACGGCTGGAGTAGACGAAGTAACGTATACATATACGGATTTAAGATATACTAAAGTTTATTTTATCAATTAACATATATCAGACTTTCGATGTAAAAGAGGAAAGCGATCGAATAGATCGAACGCTTAATTTAAAGTGGACTGGAGTCGCGGAGTCGACGTTTGCGACGATTCTTTTATGTTCGCGAAGCTCGTAATTTTCAAAGGTATCTTTGAGTCGCTGTATTTGAATTAAATTTTATTTAAATTCACCCAAGAACATTTATAGACAAAATTTACATTTAATACTTGTAACGGTTCATCCGAAACTATTTTGAAACTCAAAATATGCGAAAAATAAATTTAATGATTTCTACATGTGTTTACACCTAGAAACGGAATAAATTTTTAACGAGGAATTTTTGGAATGAAACAATTGTCAACGCAAGAAGTCTATTTTTAGTTAGATTTTAAAATAGCAAACCTCAAGGTGGATGGTTTCATTTAATATGCAAACGCAACATAAAAATTCTTGAGCGTAGTGCAGATAAGGATTACATGCAAATATACATGAGAGGAACCAGGACTAGAAGATTTGTGAAGATTTACCTTACCACGTCACGTTTTACGTTCTTGCAGACGCTTAGAATTGTGGTTTGTATGCGTTTGTGCATTTGCTTCTGTCTTCATGATGCTTGAGCTGGGCGCATTTGTTTTGTACTCACGTAATCTACATCAACATACATATTTATTTTATTATCTGGTTCTATTCAACATGCACTATAAAAATATCTAGCCACATTGATAGAATGCAATGCAAGAAACGAGAAGTGGCAACTTGGCAAAAGACCTCGTTCAAATGTGCGGAGATATTAAAGGCAATGCCAACAATGTAATGGTACCAGTTATTTATTCAACTCTAGCGAGTGAATAATTATTGTTGGTTTTCTTACAACACTCTATAATTAAATGATCGACTAATGAGAAGAAAAAGGTAGACGGCTAAGAAATTAGGAATGTTTTAATAGCCTGTACCGGAATTACTTATTGATCGTGCTTGTCGTATTAATCGTCTCCGTATACGTATTGAAGAGCACGAGACTGAATTAGAACTTGTAGCTTGAACAGTGTTTAATTCAGCTAGTTTCTTTATTTGACATAAAAGAATTTTCCGTTTTTGTCTTTTGCTATTTTTATGTGCTTTTTATTGTGTTTCACAATTTATATTTGTATAAAACAGATGTGATATGTGGCATCTATCAATCTTGAAAGTTGAAAGTGTTAAAAAGTCTTCAACGTTTGTTGCCGTTCAGCAATGTTTATGTCAGCTCTGCACCGAAAACTGGTTCAACTTCAAACTCCTCAATTCGTTCACGCAACTCCTGCCGTTGGCACTTTATAATACTTGAACCTTGCTTCTCAACTTTTAACTTAACTCATCTACGATGATGGCGATGGCGGGAAGATCATCAACATTTTCTTCTCTTTCTCTTTGGTTTCGTTACATCGAAATGATACATCAACTCGTCGTACATACAAGCTCATCGACTCGTTCTTGAACTAGGTGTCTTTTGATTTTATACTTTTTCTGCAAAGCACAAATGCATCAGTTTGGATTAAATTGCAGAGTGCATGAAGAAGCGAGCAGCGCAGCATCCGAACTCATTTTTCAAAGTTTCAATGAAACTACTTTATAGATCGCGAAACTTCTTGTGCAGGTTTCACTATTTTATTTTCTTACTTCTTTTTGCAACTTTTATGTTCAATGCGAAAGGATTTGCATTTCTTGTACTAAATATCTCAAGAGGTTTTCATATTTCTTACATTCTTACATATTCAAGTCTTGAGTTGAGATACCTTATAATAACGAAACTCTACAGTTGAAGCCCAAGCCCATCACGCAATAATACTTCTGGAAATGCAGTCCGTGGTAACCTAGCAAGTGCAATGATGGCATGTGGAGACTTTAATAGAAAATAAAAACTAAAGCAAAAGGTGCAAGCGCACTAAATGCAAGAAAAGATGGGTTGCGTGCAAGAACATCGGCGAGTCTTTGGAGAGGAATATAAGAACATTCTGTGGAAGGCTTCTAAGTTCATTTCGTGTGTGGTTGGTGTGGTAGCTCCCAACGTCAATGGCGAGGTCAATTGCATAGTAATTTAATTTTTTTCCCAAGACCTTTAAGGCATCAAGGCTGAATGTAAAGCAACGACGGATTGCACAAGAGGGTAAAAGTAAGGAAAAGAACCACACGAAAGTGAATTGACTTATAAATACAGGATGTTAACAAATTGAGCAAAAAACAAAAGAAACAATGTGGGCATCCAAATTTTTTTCTAATTTTAAGAATCGAAACAAATGATTTATTTCTTATAAGGGTTTGAAACAGGTAGAAGTAGACGGTTGAATGTTAAATTAAAGATGCACCATATCAAATTAAGAGAATAAGAAACACGAGCCCTAAACTGATTTAATTATCAGAGCCTAGTGTTCTGTGTTCGTGATCGTGATGTTGAGTTTGCTTTTCTTTGACCGTTTGCATTTGGTTCTCTTGATTATCCTTTCCAATGCCAACCGCCCATCCATTACTTTAAGTTTCTTCATTCTTATGGGTCTATACTAGTGGCGTTTAAAAACACCCCAAGGGAACAATCTAAATGCCACGATTGTGGTCTGCGGCCGACTACAATTACCTTAAACTATGGTAATTAAAGCAGACTTGATTGACACTTTGTGAAGTTGATGGCTGATGGAATTCGTTTGAATTAGTTGAACAAATGTTTCGCACTTTGCCGTTATTGGATTTTGTCCTGCATAAAAAGCCTGCGTTGTTTCTGTTTACGAGTTTACGGTGTCTGTGTACTTTTACTCAAACTTTTCGCTTCATTTCATTCAACTCGAACCAAAGAGGAAAGCAAAGAGATTCAAAGACACAAGACACGTTCTTTGGTGTGGTATGTTATTTGAGATAAAATAGCGGAGCGGACGACCGTTTCCGTTATAATAGTTAGGATTACCTATCCTTTCGTATTCAAGATGAAGGAGAGGAGAGTTAGAGGCTTCCTCTTGGTCTTGCATTTCTTCGCAATGTTTCTTTAATCATTTTAATTTATTAATGTTGCATATCGGTATATTATTAATTTCCGAGTTCTTCTCAGTTAAGTAGAGATGAAATGTGCGTGTAAATATTAGCTCACTTTAAATAAAATACAATGAGACTCAAGTCAAGAGTCTTCAGATTATCAGAAGATTTTGCTACTGAATTTTGTGTTTGTTGCAACATTCAGTATTGTGCTGCATTGTGGAGTAACTTAGTAATAAATTCGAGTGGAAATAACAAAATTGTGCATTAGTATGCATATGCTATGTGAGAAAATCAACCCAGCGTAACGTTCCATGTTGCATTACAATTTATCCACTGCTAAATGTAATTGATAAACATACATGAAGCTATGTGAAAATGAAAAGCTCATTTTATCTCTTGGAAAATCTCCCAAAGCCGCATCTGTAATTACAATTTGCTCTCATTCTTCGTTTATTTCCTCATTTATCATGTGGTTAATTATTAATTGCTGAATTGTTACTTCTGTTTGCAGATCATGTACGAGTGAATCGGTAAGAATAGACAACAACATGATTGCATTCAGTTGATGGGGACCATGAATCTGCAACAAGATGACCAAGTGTTTACGATTCCTTCAGCAAATGCCGCGATTCGGGACTAGTAAAGTGCTCACAGTGTTAACAATCTATCTAGTGTTTGTGATCAATTCGTGCGCGTCGTATTTGCTGCTCGTTACCGAAGATCAAAAGCCCGGTGATGTCATATTCGATGCGTCCGTGTACAAACTCGGCTCTGAACGCGATTACAAGATTAACCTGGAACGTTCCGCATCGTTTGTCACGCGACTCTTGCACGTGGATACGGACAACGGGCGGGTGAAACTGTTGCAACGTTTAGAATGCAATTCGCTCTACTATCCGAACTTATTCACCGTATACATTGATTCGACATCGAATCGATTACGCGACATCGACTATTACAGTCTACCGTTGCGTATATTCATCGTCGGTAAGGATTGCTCGGATGATAAGGACGAGAACGACATCTTCGCCAGACGGCGTCGCCGGAGCATAGCTTACAATCCGTTTCTGCACAATGCTCATCCAAACGTGCGGACACGGATTTCCGACGCCAAACAGTGGATATCAGAAACGTATGCCTCGTTTGCAATACCAACGACAGACAAATGGCGTAAAATATGCCTGAGAAAGTCGCAGTTTGTAAATTCGATCAGCGCATTTCTTCCGCAAACAATCTCCAAGTCCTGCACGGTGGATTTCGTCGACGTCAGCGACCCGCGCTTTAAGATCGAAGCATCTCAAGGCGATCTGGTTGCCAGCGAGGATGTGTGCATCAAGGAACCGTTATGGAAGGTCGTCATATTTTTTACGACACGCTGCACCGACGCTAAAGTGCTCGACTCCGAACATCGCCTAAAAATCGTCTATCACCATCAAGTTTTCAATGACACCGACATTGCCAAGCGAGTCCGACGAGAGTTACGCAATCAGAGTCCTTTCTTCGAGCAGCACCTATACGTCGTTAGCGTTCTGGAAGAATGCGAACCCGGCATAGTTGTGACAACTTTGAAAGCGCGCGATCCGGAAAACAGCCCGGTAACTTATTCAATGACCAGTTTACTGGATTCGCGAACACAGTCAATGTTTGATATAGATGCGAAAAGCGGCATCGTTACGACCAAAGTTCAACTCGATCGGGAACTCGTTGATGTGCATTATTTCCGCGTCACGGCCTCAGATGACAGTTTTCCACCTCGAAGTGGCACCTCAATGCTGCAGATCAATGTACTAGATGCTAACGACCATACACCAGCATTTGAAATGAATGAATATGATGCTACAGTTCGAGAAGGTGTCAGTTTTGGAACTACTGTCTTAACTCTAAAGGCGACTGATCAAGATATCGGAAAAAACGCGGAAGTGGAATATAATATACAAAGCGTCAACGGAGGAGGAATTAGTACTGCCGAGGAAGACAACAACGCATTTAAAATCGATGCTAAATCAGGTGTTATAACCACGCGGACCAATTTAGACCGGGAAACCACCGAAGTTTATACTTTGATAGTGACAGCTACAGACCAATCAAACCCAGCAAGTGTGCGAAGAAGTGCTAGTGCAAGTGTAATCATACGTGTTCTTGATGACAATGACAATTACCCGCAATTTTCCGAACGTGCATACACTGTGACCGTAAACGAAGATATCAACGCGCTTGAAAATCCTGTAGTCGCTCATATAAAAGCGAGTGACGCGGATCAAGGAAACAATGCAGTGGTGCGCTACGCAATCATCGGGGGTAATACCCAAAGCCAATTCACTATCGACAGTTTATCAGGCGACGTGTCTCTTGTTAAACCATTAGATTACGAAACCATTCGCAGTTATAGGCTAGTATTACGCGCCCAAGATAGCGCTAGTCCGCCAAAAAGCAATACAACGCAATTGTTAATCAATGTGAAAGATGTAAACGACAACGCGCCGCGTTTCTACACGTCGTTGTTTCAGGAAAGTGTCTCGGAGAGTGTTCCGGCTGGATATAGTGTTGTCAAAGTGCAAGCGTACGATGCGGATGAAGGACCCAACTCTGACATCAAATATACAATCGCATCACAGGACGCTAATGGTATGAGTACCGAGGATATTCCCTTGGCTGTTGATTCGCATACAGGGTGGATTTATACAACGAAAGAATTGGACCGCGAAGAACACCCAAAGTATTCATTTCAAGTAATTGCGAGTGATCAAGGCAACCCGCCGCAATCAGCAAGCGCTAGCATTGTGATAACCGTGCAGGATATTAACGACAACAACCCGGCTTTTGACCCACGCGTTTATGAATCTGTAGTGGCTGAAGATGACTCACCAGGTACGCCTGTCACATCGGTTACGGCGACTGACATTGACGAAGATACGCGTATTCATTACGAGATTACAAACGGAAATACGCGCGGACGCTTTTCCATCACGTCGCAAAATGGTCGAGGATTAATTACAGTCGCGCAGCCTTTAGATTACAAGCAAGAAAAACGCTATGTGTTAACAGTGACAGCATCAGATTCCGGTGGTAGAACGGACACGGCGACAGTTTACGTGAATGTTTCAGACGCAAATAATTTCGCTCCGGTTTTCGATTCAGCTCCTTATTCTGTCAGCGTTAATGAAGACGTACAAATTGGTACAACTGTTTTGTTGGTTACTGCCAGCGATAATGATGTGGGTATTAATGCACAAATCACTTATTCCTTGGGCGAGGATTCGGTTGAAGTGCAACCGTTCACTATTAATTCGCAGACGGGCGCGATTATAACTACAAAATTGTTGGATCGCGAAGCAGTTGCCGGTTATTTGCTGACTGTCATGGCACGTGATGGCGGACACCCTCCACATTCCGACACCACTGATGTTGAAATTACCCTCAGTGACATCAATGATAATTATCCTGTTTTTAAGCAGCCGCAATATAGTGGAAGCGTATTGGAAGACGCTCTGTTGGGAACAAGCGTAGTGCAAGTTTCAGCAACAGATGCGGATATTGGTTTGAACGGGCGCATCAGATACGTTTTAAGCGACAAGGACATTGAAGATGGCTCTTTTGTAATTGATCCCACAAGCGGCGTAATTAGGACGCATAAAGGGCTCGATCGTGAATCGGTGGCGGTTTACAATTTGGAAGCATCCGCTATTGATAGAGGCAGTCCGGCTTTGAGTACCACTGTGCCAGTGATAATACGCATTGAGGATGTAAATGACAGCCCGCCAACGTTCGAATCGGATAAAATTACTTTATACATCGCTGAGAATTCCCCGATTGGTTCGACAGTGGGTGAAATTTATGCTAAAGATCCGGACGATGGAGTGAACGCGATTGTTCAGTATTCAATTATCGGCGGCGAGGATTCCGAGAGCTTTTCGTTGATCACGAGGCCGGGTTCAGAAAAAGCCGAGTTGATTACAATGACCGAACTCGATTACGAGAGCGCTAGAAAGAAATTCGATTTAATTATACGTGCGGCGAGTCCGCCGCTGCGTAACGATGTGCATGTTGAGGTTGTTATCATTGATGTCAACGACAATGCGCCGCTGTTGAAGGACTTTCACGTTTTGTTCAACAACTACAAAGACTGCTTTCCAACTGGGCCAATTGGCAAGATACCTGCTTACGATGCGGACGTCTCAGATAAATTGCATTATCGCATATTATCCGGTAATAACGCGAACTTGGTTGCGTTGAACGAATCGACAGGACAATTACAATTAAGTCCTCAATTGAACACAAACGTACCGAAAATTGCTACAATGGAGGTGTCTGTTACGGATGGCATAAACGACATAAAAGCGATAATGCAATTAACAGTCAAGTTGATCACTGAAGATATGCTCTTCAATTCGATAACAGTGCGACTTAACGACATGACTAAAGAGGCTTTTCTTTCACCCTTATTGAGCTTTTTTATAGACGGACTTGCTGCCATTATACCGTGCCCCAAAGAAAACATTTTCATCTTTAGTATTCAGGACGATATCGACGTGCATAATAAAATACTCAACGTGAGCTTCTCAGTAAAGCGGCCAGACATACCCAGGGAAGAATATTACAGCCAACAATTTCTCAAGGAGCGCGTTTATTTAAATAGAGCCATTCTGGCACGACTCTCCACCGTTCAAATATTACCATTCGACGATAATCTATGTGTGAGTGAACCGTGCTTGAACTATGAAGAATGCTTGACCGTACTTAAATTTGGCAACGCTTCCGGTTTCATAGCAAGTAATACAGTGCTCTTCAGACCGATTTATCCGGTAACTACTTTTACTTGTCAATGTCCTGAAGGTTTTACCGGATCTAAAGAGCATTATCTTTGCGATACCGAAGTGAACTTGTGTTATTCAGCACCGTGTCAGAATAACGGCACTTGCAAGATCAAAGAAGGCGGATATACTTGCGTATGTCCAGCGGGCTATACAGGCGGCAATTGTGAGATTAAACTCAACACCGATCCGTGCAAACCGAATGTTTGCCGAAGTGGTGCCACTTGTACGCCGCGCCATAAAGGCGGATTTGTTTGCTTGGACTGTTCAACGATTACCGGTCAAGAGCACTATACACCGTTGTGTGAGTTAAGGAGTCGTAGTTTTATCCGGAATTCCTTCTTGACGTTTCCGAGTTTGAAGCAGCGACATCGTCTACATCTGCAATTGAAGTTTGCGACGCTCAATCCGAATGGATTATTACTGTACAACGGGCGTTACAACGAATTGCACGATTTCATTGCGCTGGAAATCATTAACGGCGGTGTGCAATTCTCATTTTCTTTGGGTAGCGACGTGACTACGGCTGTTGCTAATATACCCGGCGGGGTGGCTGATGGCAACTGGCATACAGTCACTGTCAGCTACTTCAACAAGTCCGTAACTTTATCCGTGGATGAATGTGACACTGCTTTAGCACTGAAATACGGCAATGAGTTAGGTGGCAGGTGGGATTGTGCGGGTTATTCGGAACATACGCTCGAAACGCGTTGTGCGTCTCTGACGGAAACTTGCCACCGGTTTCTGGATTTAACGGGACCTTTACAGCTGGGCGGTTTGCCGACTTTGCCCGCACAGTTTCAAGCTAACAATCATCATTATGAAGGATGCATTCGGGATTTCCACATCGATTATAAATTCATTGATTTGAACTCGTATGTTGCTGACAACGGCACCGTTCCTGGATGTCCCGAAAGACGAAGTTTCTGTAGCTCGCAGCCGTGTCGAAACGGTGGCTATTGTAAAGAGGGCTGGTCAATGTATCAGTGTGAGTGTCCTGACGGATTTAGTGGCAGAGATTGCAGTGAAAACATTGGCAAGCCTTGGCGCTTTGAAGGTGACGGAATGTTATCTTTTAATCCGCTATTAAGACCCATTCAGTTGCCGTGGTTGAATTCCCTTTCGGTGCGCACAAGGCAGGCGGAGACTTTTTTGATGTCGGTGCAGGTCGGGCAAAATAGTTCAGCGATAGTTTCGCTACGTGCAGGACTTTTACTCTACACGTACAACGGCGAAAGTTTGAATTTAACTTCGAAGCCAATATCGGACGGACAGTGGCATCACATTGAAATCATCTGGTTGGGCAATGAAATTAAATTGAGTTTAGATTACGGGGAAAAGTCAGCAATAGTTGCTTTCAACCCGAAGATTCAGGGTTTATATGTTGGGAAAATACTAATTGGCAGTCCTGACATTTCGTATAACAATGTTGGATATAATTACCTCGAAGGATGTGTACAGGATGTTCGTATTGGCAACCAACAAACAATACTAAGCAGGCCAACAGTACGGGAAAATGTCTTGGACGGTTGTGAATCTTTAGATGAATGTCAAACGGAATGTCCTTTAAATGCACAATGTGTAACTGCTTGGGGTCACTCACATTGCGAATGTAATCCTGGATATATTGGTCCGTTATGTATACCTGTATGCAGCAAAAACCCTTGTGAAAACGGAGCACGTTGTGACGAGTATCAGAACGAGAAAGGTTACCAATGCAATTGCAATTCCACAACTTATTCCGGGGACTATTGTGAGAGTAAGCAAGCTCAACCATGTCCGGCGAGTTGGTGGGGTTTTCCCGTATGCGGACCGTGCCATTGCGACACTGAAGCCGGTTACAATCCCGACTGCGATAAGAAAAACGGACAATGTCGATGCAAAGAAAATCACTATCAACCTAGTGGATCAACCAAATGCATTCCGTGTGATTGTTATTTGACTGGATCGTTTAGTGCTCAATGCGATCATGAGACTGGCCAATGTCGATGTAGAGAAGGCGTAATCGGGCAAAAATGCGATGCTTGTCCGAATCCGTATGCTGAAATCACGTTGAGAGGTTGCGAAGTTGTTTACGACGGGTGTCCACGAAGCTCTGCGAGTGGTATTTGGTGGCCGAGAACATCTTTCGGCATCGAAGCTATTGAAATATGTCCGCGCGGATCGCACGGCAAAGCTTCGCGTGCCTGTGATAATCAGCTAGGCGGATGGCAAGCGCCTGATTTGTTTAATTGCACTTCAGATCGTTTCGTTGATCTGCGAAATCAGTTGTCGATGATCGAAAAAGGCGAACTCAATTTGAATACGTTTGTTGCAATTCAACTAGCTTCCGATCTGCATAAAGCAACAAATATTACGGGAACTTTATACGGTGCCGACGTTCTAATTACATACGATTTAATTCAAGAGCTGCTCAAGCACGAGAACCGAATGCACGGCTTAAATTTAACGCACAGTCAAGATAAAGACTACATTAACAATTTGGTGCATTCGGCGAGTGTTATATTGGATGCTAAATACGCGGAGCATTGGACACGTATCACCGAATTGAGTGACGGAAGCGGCGAACTACTCGTTTCCGCATTGGCGACCTACATCAATATATTATCCGACAGCCAACATGACACATATACGAATCCGTTCGAAATAGTTTCTCCCAATTTAGTGATTGGTTTGGATGTCGTTACGCCTGAATCGCTCTTCGGTTATGAGCAAGATTCGCTTCTCCCGTCTGATAGCACTTTTACAACTGAAAGTGTTATATTACCGGATACTTCACAATTCTTTGATAATTCCATTCAAAGTTTAAATTCGCAATCTCCTGGACCACTTGTCTCATTCCCTAAATACAACAATTATCTCCAAGACAAAAATAAATTCGACGCAAAGTCAAAAATCTTAGTGCCACTTCGATTACTCGGTATTACACCTATAGAATCAGGTGAACTGATCACTAAACATAGTCTGCCTGATAACGGAGCTGTTATAAGTTACGCTCAATATAAACAAGCTGGCGAATTATTCTCCACACTTTACGACGATTCAGTTTTACGCCGATGGGGAGTCGACATTACAATCGGCTCACCGTTAATTTCAGTTAGCATTCTTGTTCCCGAATACGTAAACGCCGTGACAAAAAGCGATAGGAAAGTGTTCTTTGAAGATGTTATCGCTCCACCTATCAATTACAAAGATTTCGAGAAGAAATCATTCGCGGAAGATAAAATACATGAAAACGACGCGGCTGCAAGCTATCTACGATCGGAACGATTCAAACGTGACAACAAAAAACTCTTATACAAAAGTCTCAGTAATATCGTGTTAGACCTACCGGTGCGTTTACAAATTTGGCTAGATGATGATAAGATGATCTTCAATGAGCGATCGAATCCACAATGCGTGCATTGGTCCACAGCACGTGGTTTCGGCGAATGGTCAAGAGTCGGCTGTCACACTGAATTAAAGAACGATTGGTTTGATAAAGAAGAAGAGCCACTGCTGGTAAACTGCACCTGCAATCATCTATCGACATTTGCGGTATTGGTCGATGTAGTCGACTTGGAATATATTCCGGAACCATCGTTAATGGAGGATATTTCAACGTACAGTTGCTTTTCGATTTCGCTGCCCATTCTATTCGCGACTTATCTGATATTGGCGTTTTTGCGCGGTGCACAGACCAATTCAAATACGATCCGCAAGAATCTCGTCCTGTGCGTTTTCCTCGCTGAGCTGTTATACTTCATCGCGTTGAAAGCAAGACGACCGATGGTCTCGAATGAAATCGCTTGTAAATTATTTGCAATGGGACTTCATTATTTATGGCTGGGTGGCTTCGCTTGGATGTTAGTGGACGCGATACATTTGTACCGAATGTTGACGGAGATGCGAGACATAAATCACGGCCCGATGCGATTTTATTATTGCATCGGCTACGTCCTGCCAGCAGTTATAGTGAGTCTTGCAGTCGGAGTTAGAGCCCATCAATATGGCAATTACTACTTGTAAGTTTTATCGGAAATGAGAAATGTCATTTCTAATCGCATCATGAAAATGAAAACTTTTATTTTTATTGCAGCTGCTGGGTATCTTTATATGAAAGCGTCATTTGGAGCGTTGTTGGACCAATTTCAATTCTCGTCTTTTTCAATCTGTGCGTTTTGTTGTTTGCGGTGCGCGCTGCTTTTACTCTGCAGGATCACGTTATGGGTTTCGGCAATCTGCGGACATTGTTATGGGTCTCAGTGGTGGCGCTGCCTCTCTTGGGAGCCGCTTGGGTGCTGGCACTTTTAGCTGCTTCCGAGAAACATCCACTTCTGACACCTTTCTTGTCTCTGGCTGTTTTAATCCATGCTCTCTTTTCGATGGGCGGTTATTGCATTGCCAATAATCGCGTGCGGCAAAACTTAGTGCACATGATTTTACGCTGCATGGGCAGGAAAGTGCCATTATTAGAAAACAACTCTGTGGCTGGGATCGGAAGCACTTCAAGTCAGAACATTAATGCTCAATCCGTAAGTTTTTCCTACAAATTTTCTCTGGTTTTAATGCATAACATTAGTGTGAACATTACTTTCCTTTGACGGATCCAAACAAATTATATGTTCGGAAACATACATTCAAAACTCACGTAACACCATTCTTTGGGAAATTTGCAATCGAAAATCATAGTCAAAAATTCCTCTAGCGCTCTTTGTATGATAATGCGAGTATATCGAATTAAAGAATAGGGCTAAAAAATTAAGAAGCATTTTTAGAAACCCTGTTTGTAAATTATTACAATTATCAATAAAACATTATTTTAGAAACTTTTGTTATTTTTACGTAACTTTACGAATAATACCATTTATTAACATTTATAACATTTTCTAAAGATCCTCCTGAGGCAAAACTTGAAGCCAAACAAGATTTGTTTTACTATAAGATTTTCAATTCCAAATTTTCCAACGAATTGCGTCACGTGAATTTTGAACATGTTTCCGAACACCCTGTATATCAATCAAAAGAGAATTAGACTTGTTATTATTTGAAACTATTTATTATGCATCAAGATCCATAAGATCTGCAATTTTTGTTGTCTATCATCACTTTAGATGTAACGGACCCATTTGAATGAAGTTTGCAACCGAAACGAAATTTTCGCCCCTAATTTTTTTTTTAAAAATATCTCAAAATTTATAAGAAAAAATTTTTAAATAGCGTTCAGCATTGGCCTATCATTCGAGTGCCATGGAAGCAGTGCGTCGCAATGTTGGCATCTCCACATCAAGTACAACTTCACGTTCAACAACGAAGACGAGTTCCAGCCCATATCGAAGCGACACTCATTTAAGACACACGTCGACAAGCACATCCAATTACAACTCGACCAGTGATGTTCCTTCCTATATGAGGGGATATGAACATGAATCAGGACTGCATCGACACCGAGAAGTCCCAGAAGAAGAGCGACGCGAACGTCGTGGCGGCGAAAGCGACACAGATTCGGACGGTTCCGAAGGACGAAGCTTAGACTTGGCGTCAAGTCATTCAAGCGACGACGATGAGTCAAGCACCCGAAGACACAGGACGAAAACAACGCGTCAAGGATACTTGCCGAATATTACGGAACATGTGGTTACGCGTTGCGGGACGCCACCAGCATTGAACATTGTCACCAAATCGCAACTGTTTCCGGCTGTACAGCCATACAGCGGCTCGAGATGGTCTAGCCAACTGCCTGAATCATATCTACATAGTTCAGGTATTTCTTATCATTTGATTTTTGTGATTTTTTTTGCTATGACTAATTTGAATTTGCAATATTAGTGCCTGAAGTCGGAAGATGGTCAGCTGAAACAGGCTCCGATAACGAATTCTGCCATAAGACAGGATCGCCGAATCCGTTACCTAATCCTGATGTTACACCCGAAACATGTGTACCCACACAATCGGAGCAGTATATGATGCGCGCCCATTACGACCAACAATATATTTCGAATATGGGTATGGGAATGGGAAAGGCGGGTGACTACATCGGGAAGTTAGTAACACCACATGAGAATATGAACTTCCAAGAATACACGGACAGATGCTCCGATATAGAAGAAAAGCATCATATTAATGACAAGTATTTATTCCCTTATACTGCCGAAGAAGACCATTTAACCACACATAATAATTACATGCATCCGCCATCTAGTAGGATGATGTCACCAATACATACCAACGATATCAATAATCCAGGTCAGTTTGATTATTTTTACCAAAGAAAGAATGCAGTACAGTCATATCATAATAAACTTGCAGGAATTGAGTATCATGGATCGCGAATAGGTTCCCGTATGGGATCAGTGTTGGGATCAGTGCACGGATCACTTTGTGGTAGTGCTAGAGGCTCGCCATCACCCATGATGCCTCACATGCCTACAATGATGCATTCGACGCATCATTCTACACCGGATCCATCACAGTAAGTAAACTTTCATTGTTTAATGATGTAGTACAGGGTAGATTTAAATCTGGGGAACAGTTACTAATATTTTGTATTCAAATGGCTATAGATGGTGTTGGGAATATGGTCTTAACAATTAAAAGGTGAGGGTCTTACAATTTCGGTTACCTAACACTAGTTTGGATTTAGCGATTATTTGATGTATTTGCACCAAAGATATGAGGATTAAGGGGGTTTTAATCGACTATTCGTAACAATTTCGAAAATATCGATTTAAATAGTCGCTAAGCCCAATACTAAACTAAACCTAACCTAAACTAATCTAACCCAATGTTAACTGATTTCTAATTTGTAAATGTTTGATTTTCAACTATTTCAGAAAAGAAAAAGATGAAGAGACGTCAGTGTAGCAAGCACTCTAGTTAGTGCAACGACTTTATGTACAAATTATTTTAGTAACAGTATTTTTAATTATCATTTGCGACGCAAACAATTCTATTTTTACAAGTTTCAACAACTAAACAAAAGAATTTTGTATTATGTATTTGACAATATATATTTATGTTCACGTGACATTCCATGACATTTTAAAGTGATAACGAAACGATTTTACCATACATACTATGCGAGGAATTGATGATTCATAAGAGACAAACATTAGCTAAGCACTGAAAAATCGAAAATTGAAATATTGGAAAATCATTTAATGTTAATATTTATAAGACTGGCTGAATGAATACTCCAAAAATGAATGGACAATCTCGCAACTGCTATATGTATTTAAATTGAAAATTAAATTATAAATATTTATTGATTAAATTAATTAATTGGGAATTGAAATTCACCTAAATAACTTGTAATATTCTGGAAAATACAAATAATTTAAATAATACAAATGATAGAATAGACACAAACGAAAAGACATACTTATACATTAATTATTATTAAAGTTTATAACTTTGCAGGACGAGTCTAGCTTTTTATATGTGAAAGAAATTTATATTTATACATAGGTACTGTACACAGTTTTTAGTGTGTAAAGAGAATGAGAATGATATTGTACTTGTAATTTTTGCCATAGACTTCTAAGCATTTTGGACGCCCGCGTTCGAAACTTATTTATGTACGTACTTAATCGTCATCTTCATCAATATTGATATTAAGGAACAATGTGACAAGTTTTTGATTAAATTAATTACGATTATTCTTTCGCCAGGATAACAGTGCCTAAAGTAGCTTTTTGTACTCTGTTTCCTTAGGAAAGAAAGATCTCATTGGACTGATTTTTCCATAACGTACTTTAGTGCAATTTGTTTGATAGTGTATTTATATATTCTGCATTCCTTTTTTATGTATTTATATTATACAATAATATATGATATATGAGAATTAATTTAAATAAAGACATTCCAACATAAAACCAAATGGTAACTATATTTTTAATATGTGCGTTGTTTTTCACCTCGGAAAGTTAACTGTATTTCACATAAAAAACAATGATTTACAAACATATAAATTTTACAGTTAATCGTATAACGAAAACAAATAATATTTGCCTATGTTTCTGTGTTTTCGACATCCTGCTAATTAGTTGAACTTGCACTATTTTGTGTATCATTGCTAATAATTGTTGTGTTATTTCCAATTCCGGCATCGTTTTCTGTTTCCTCGGTTTCTTCTTCATTATTATCTTCATCATCAGATTCGTCTCCATCTTCATTATTATCTTGGCCATCATTATCAGCATTATCATCATTGTTGGTTCCTTCATTTTCAGTTTCATTTTCACCCTCTTCATTGTTTTCATTTTCATTATTTACTGTTGTTGCTTCATTGTTATCTTCAGTGTTTTCTTCATCCCCAGATTCGTCATTATCGTCATCATCATCATCGTCATCATCATCATCATCGTCATTATCTTCATCGTCGTCATTATTATCATCATTTTGTTCTGAAACATTTGCTTCAGTATTAGCTTCAGTTGGATCTTCAGTTGGATCTTCCGTTGGATCCGTTCCATTATTACTCAATGTATTTGCATTTTCTGCTGTTACTATTGAATTTGAAGGGGAAGTTAAAGTTGCAGATGTCACAGAATTATCTGTAGTAGTAACTGTTAGATCGGTATCTTCAGCAGTATTTTCTGTATTACTTTCGGCTGTAGTTGTATTATCTTCAGAATCAGTTAAGTTGTCATTATTAATACTTGTTCTTGTTATTGTACTTGTTGAATTATTATTTTCGCGTATAGAAGTTGTTGAAGTTGTAGTCGTGCTTGTAATTACTGAATTTGGCGTTACAGTACTGTTTTCGTTAATTATTTCCGTCAAATTATTATTTATTACATCATTACTTATCGTTGTACTTTCGGAATTTGTAGAATTTAGAATTTCTGTTGTTGAACTTGGATAATATGGAGTCGTGAAATTTAAATCCGAATTTTCTATCGTAACATTTTCAGTAACTGTTGTACTGGTTATCGAACCTTCTGTTACATTATCGACTTCTTTGGTAACACTGCTATGAGCGATTACAATTCCTGTTGCAGATTTGGTCGGAAAAACAATCGTTGCTGCTTCTGTTGATTGGGTCATTGCTATATTTTCTGTCGTGATATTGATATTAACGGAATTATTTGGATGAATCTTGTAATCATCATCGTAAATAAAACCACCATCATAATCCGCCTGTGTAACATTACAATATGCGGGTGCTTTATTTAATGGCACGCATTTATTAGTGATTTCATCCTCAATATATCCATCCTTACAACCGCATCCTCTGATAGGTGCAACTTCTGCAGCTTTAGCCGGAGTTTGGCAAGTCCTCCGACAGTTAGCGCAAAAGTACATTTGCTCATTACCGGCGTCATTACAAGCTGCATCAATTTCTATAAGTATTAAGTTAGTAGCGGGCAAGGCACAGTTATGAACAATATATCACTAAATGTTACCTTTGATGCTTTGAATGCTTAATATTATTGCAATTAATTGATAAATATTCATTTTGGCTCCTTTGAATCAACTTATTCAAACGTTCATTAACTAATATTGTACGTTTATGCTTTGTATATTTCAAACAGTTTGCATTTAAACTATTTTAAGGCATTTATTTTGCAATTCATTCATAGTTATACTTCATGGAAACAATTTTTCTTATCTGGACTGTAAAAATGCCGAGTTATTTTAGGTCTTGTTAATACATTTTTTAGATGTTTATATTTTGCGTTGTTTATGAAATATCCGTTATTTGATTTTTATGTAATTAGGCATTTTAAATTACTTAAACGCTAGGCCTAAGTGTGGACCTAAACACCTAAACTGTGTAAAGTTTGTAAACTTTAAAACGATCTCAATTTTTTAAAGATTCCAGTGGTTTTGCCAATTTCGCTAACTTGATGAGA
>JARJDT010018935.1:0-13358 GCA_030264655.1 Leptusa sp. GC000079
ACTTATATTATTATTATACATATATTATAGAAGCATATTTGAATGAATTATAAAATAAAGAGATGTTTGTATTATTCATCCAAATTTTATCTGATTTGAAGCACTAGACGTAAATCCCGACTGAAAGAAGCAGGAACAAAATGCCGAACCCGGAGAATATCGACGCTACCAACGAAACCAAAAGCTCCTTCTTGAGACTGCGCGTATGCTTAGTGCTTGTTACTTCATAGACGAAGAACCACGCCGTGAAGAAAATCCCAATGCCGAGGAGGATGAGCGTCAAGTGCGGGAAGATAGCCGGGTTGACGGGCGACACGTATCTTGTCATTGATTCCATCTAACATGGCCAATAATTTTTTAATTAATTAAATTGATTAAGTTTTTAGTGTAAGAATTGATTACCTTTGGGTTTTTGAGTTGATTTTCCGGCAAAACGTGGCAGAAAAACGGCGAACGGGCGAAACACGAAACAAAACAAGTCGACAAACCGGCATTCAGCACGTCACGTTCAGTCACGTCATTTTTGCCTGTTATTTTTTTTGTCAAAGACTTTCTAAGGTCTACTTTGTCAAAAAAAGTGCCCTCTATGTTTGACATTTAGACTTACATTTACGGCTATTTATTTCCTCAGTTTAATGTCAAGTGATGTCAAGTTTGTGCTGTGATTGTGACGTTCGTGTTGTTTGTAAGCAAAAATCAGGCGTATTTCAAGTGTTTTCCACCCGGAAATAAAGGTAAATCACGTTATCACTCGCTATGATTATGAGGTGTTAATAATTTAAGAGTTGGAGGGCCGAAAGGAGGCGTAACTGTGCTTTTTCTCGCCTCACTGCGGTTTCTACGGGTCTCTATTGCTATTCTAATGACACATGGAACAGAATAAAACGTCAGAAGTACCCATAAAATCCATTCATAGATAGTCGGGGAATTAACAATAATTAATCGGTAATTTACACCAATTAATTCCCGAAAATGTAATGGATCTGCAGCCAGTTACGCCTCTTAAAAAAATATTTCCTGTTAGCGGTTTTCGATAGTGTTTGGTTTCTGTTTTGGTTTTCATTTGCGTCTTGTCTGTTTCCAGCCCCCTATTGAAGAAATACTCACCCTAACCTTTCCTAACCTCAAATCATGTGGCACTGAATTCCCCCGATCGTCAATGGAATGAACGAAGAAGACCTTATAAAACGGGCGCATGAAGAGCGAGAGAAAATCTTCAAACGCTACCTTCTCGGACGTGCAGAGGGCGCTGAGATCGACCCGTGGGAGGACCCCCAATTCGAAGTCTACCATGCGACGGATCGTTACGGCTACATTCACGACAAGCGGCTGCCGGCGAAGCTCGACCCGCAAGAGGCCAAGAAGCAACACATCGAACTCGAGCGCACGAAAAAGTGGCTCAAGATGCTCAAGTTCTGGGACACGCCACCTGTCCGCGAGAAGCTGCACAAGCGCATCTACAAGGGGATACCGAATTCGCTTCGCTCGCAAGTGTGGATGAAGCTCCTTGATGTCGAGAATGTTAAGGAGCGACACCGAGGACGCTACAAGGAGATGCTTAACCTCGCCCGTGAGCACTCCACGGATGCGCGGCAGATCGACTCGGATGTGAATCGGCAGTTCCGCGAACATGTACATTATAGGGAGCGCTACAGCATCAAACAGCAAAGTTTATTCAATGTCCTCACGGCGTATGCCATGTACAACTCGGAAGTTGGCTACTGTCAAGGCATGTCCGGCCTTGCCGGCGTCCTGCTTATGTATATGGACGAAGAGGAAGCCTTCTGGGCAGTGCACATACTCTTGACCAACGAGAAGTACGCAATGCACGGGCTGTACAAGGAAGGCTTCCCGAAACTGACGCGCTTTCTCGAACACCATGACCGAATACTCACGAAATTCCAGCCGAAACTCAAGAAACACTTCGACAAGCACGGACTGGACGCCATCTTGTATTCACTCAAGTGGTACTTTGTGTGCTTTGTGGAGCGTGTGCCCTTCTCGCTCTGCTTACGCATATGGGACATCTATTTACTCGACGGCGATCGCATTATCACCGCGATGGCTTACACGATATTAAAGCTGCACAAGCGCCATCTGCTCAAACTCAACGACATGGACTCGATTACGCAATACTTGCAGGTGCGGCTCTATAAAGACTTCCAGTACGATGAGGACGCGACCATTGCGGCGCTGGAGAAGACCATCGAGGATTTGCGCCGAAACAAGCTGGAATATCCGACAGTGCCGACGAAGGACGAGATTCCGACGCGGAAGTTCGGCGTGTTTATAGAGCCATCTTTGGAGCGGAAGGTGGGCATGCGGCAGGAGCAATTCACTGATAAGGAGAAGGCCACCAATGAGATTGTGACGCTGCGGAGTGACGCCGCGAGGATCTCGGTGGCCGAACAAGAGGACCAGGATGAGGTCGGCGAGGGGGATCGCGAGACCAGCACCGGACTTGAAAGCGGCATCGATGCGAATACAGGTATGGACTCTGATTCAGATGTTGATGTGGACACTTTGTCGGTTGAAAGCTCGCTGTCAAGTAGTAAATGTACTAGTTCTGTGAGTAGTAGTCTATTTGAATGCACACGTTTATAATTTGTTTTTTTCGTTTTGATACGAGCATCAGCAATAAGTGATCAATTGAAGGTGAACACTCAGTATATTCACTGCCATTTTAGTTATTTCCTGTAATCCTAATATCAGATATTATGTAGTTTTAGTTGAAAGCATTATTGATGGCGGCCATCTTGTTTTTTTGTATATTTGGAAAACTACCCTTGTTATTTGGTTCGAATTATTTCAAATTTGCACCAACTTGGTGCACTTCTGTGCCAATAATCAAAATGGCGTCTTTTAACATGAACAATTTTATTTTTCTATGAAATTTTATTAGCTTAGCTTCGATTTGCTATCAGAAATTAAAATGAAACTCAAAGAGGATGATAACATTCCAAGTTATGTTTTGCAACGAATTAATTAGTTATAAAATAATTACGTTTAAAGAAAACGCATGCTTTATCTTTATCAATGTGATTGACAACGCGCACTAAATTAATATTTATAATTTATATCAACTGTTTATGTTTGTCTTATTCTTTTGTAACTTATAACTCTTTATAATTTATATCTTATGTTGTATGTATGTACATAATATGCACATTACTTTACTGTATCGTATTTATCAATGAATTGAAATTGGATGGATATGTTTGGTTTTGGTTGATTTGAATGTCACTTTTATCACACGTTTCCAATAACTTCCCATCACCATCACTCACTCGCTCATTCACTAATTAGTAATTAAATTAATAATATTAATGTGTAAATAATCAATTAATTATGGCGGCTTGTTGCGCGAAAATGTTATTAATGGATTGGACTTAACTTGTGTTAGGGTTGCCAACAATCAGCATATAATCCCTTCCGCGGTTCCACAGAACTCTAAACTCTTCTTCTGGTATGTTTTTAATGAAATCCTGTTGTTGTTCAATTTTTTTATTTGTTAAAGAAACGAAAACCACCCTTCCTTTGCACCTCACACCCGCTCGTTGCTACCTGCAAGCACCTGCCGCACGCCCGCGCCGGCCTGTCCCACGCTATCCTCGCCGATTTAACACTATCCCATTGCATTCAAGCATGGCGTTTGAGACGATTCACGATCTGTTTGTGGATAGTGCATGCGCACGTTCTGATTCCATTGGTATCCAGTGCGAATTAATCAAGACTAAGACTAATCGTGCAAGTAGAGAGCAAGATTGTGATAACAATGCGCATCAGTCTCAGAATAAGTCACAAGTGCATGGCGTCTTGCACATGGGCTTCTTACGTTCTTAGAGCGCAAGTTCTGTAAGTAATTTCTGTTCCTCTATGTGGCACGCCGTTTCCCTTTTTATTTTATTTGGATATTATTAACTTGAATTGAAATTTGAATTATGTTGATACTTCTAATTCAGATAACTCCAACTATTATTAAGCTCCAACATAAATTAAAGTGTTTAAAATTATGTCGCAAAAATATGGTGGCAAAGAAATAATATTATGTAGGACATATTGTTATTTCGCCAAAAAAGAATTACGCCATACGAAAAAAAATATTTCATAATTCGAATTAACTGAATTAATATTATGTCCTGACATAATATAAATACGAGTATAAATACTTGAGCTTTGTGCTACGACATAATTTTAAATAATTAAATTTGTTTGCGCCATAATAATAATTGTAGTTATTTCCCTACCTTCCTACTAATGTACCTATTTATAATTAGGATTATGTCATGACATAATGCTAATGTTTCCAAATATATTATTATGTTATTGGAAACAGAAATTTCTAAAAGTTTTTCTACATAATTCAGTTGGAGCATTAAAAGCAAAATGGCGTACCATTCCTCTAAATCCAGTGTTTTTTAAAATAAAATTGCTTAGTGATTTGCGACACTTTGTAAGGACAACTCTAATGGTCTCGTGTGGATTTGCGCTTTGTTGATTGTTCCAGGCTCGAAATTCTCCTTCGATGCCGGCATGGATGACGCTTCGTCGCTGCTGGACTGCGAGCACACGGGGTCGCGGCGCTCCCTCGCCGACACATCGGTGACTTCAACGGCGGACCTCAGCGTCTTTTCGGCCGTGACGCGCTCACAAGCGCACGACAATAGCCTCGACACGCACAGCAACATGTCGGATAATTCCGTCGGCGGCGGCAGCTCAGTCGGCTCGGGCATCGGCGCCAGCGCGCAAAAGGCACTCAGCCTCAGCGCGCACTCGACGCCACGTGCCACGCCGCACGCACCTAGTCCCGACGTGCTACGCATCTACGTACCTTACAGTCCGCTAGACACGCCGATCGCGAGTCCGCAGAACGGCGACTTGTACAAGGCGCTGCCGTACGCGTTCCCGGACAATCGCATTCGCATCAAAGTCGACAACGACGAGTTGTCGACGCCTATCGTCGAACACGGACATATTAAACCGTTCATTTTGGAGGCGAATGCAAGTCCGGAGATTGATTTTCAATAAGATGCTTGTTTCGGTGCGCTGTACTATGTACTACTTGTTGCATTTATTATTATTGTTCACGTTCATTGTATGTATTTTAATTTAGGGTAAGGTAAAGAAGTTATATTTAAGATTATTAAAGAACAAAACAACGAAGAAACGTACGGTGCCAAGGAAACATGGCCTCATATAAATAGTTTGTCCTTAAATTGCGCCGCTTATTTTTTGTTACAAACAAAACAGCTTAAGTACTTGCCAAACCAAAGTAATAACAAGTTTTTAAAGCTTATTTTTATCCATTATTGTCGTATGCTTTAAACAACATGTACGTTTTTTTAAGTATTTGAATTTGGACCAGTCATTTGCATTCTACCAGCTACAAGTGTTTTAGAATAGTGTATTCCGTAACTAGTTTACTGACTATACTTTTCGTTTTCGACAACCACCATTGAATTAATATTCTTGCACACAATTCAAGTGCAGAATGAAGCTGAGTAAGAAAGTTAAAATTCAAGGATTAAAACACTTTGTATATACCTAGTCTTGATCCTTGTTGATCCTGAATGCTATGCAGCTATTGTGCTTGTTGGGGCAGATTAATAGAATTGATATTGAATAGAATAGAAATAGTTCAGAGCCAAAATTAGCCGTCCTGACACATACAACAAACAACTACATTCCACAATATTACACACTAAAAGAAAACATTGTGAAATAGTGCAAACGAAACGCCTAAAGTTTGTTTTGGTTTTCTGTCTGTATATGTGTGCCATAAAGTATAAAATAAAGAGAAAACAAAACGAAAACGACTATTAACAATAATGCACGTTATCTATATGGATCATTACGGTTTGCAGTTATAAATGTTGTATTAGTACGTCAATACTAAAATAATTTCAATTAAAATAGGAAAAACATGCTGTATATATCGATATTTCCACATTAATGTATTGATATTAAAGAGGTTGCAAGCTAACGAACACGAACATTGCTATTACTAGACACAAAGTTAGAGATCAATTAACTAATAATTATGTGTAAAATGTATAAAGATGCTGTAATTATAAATATTAACTAATTTAATTAATATGTATATCTGTAACTCGTATTTTATAATAGATAAAATTGAAACAAAAGAGTATTGTAAACAGCAATGGCAAAATCATCACAAATTGTAACATAAGCATAGGTAAAACATACGAATATGTAGAAAGAAGGAAAATATTTATTCCCATTGAGCGCATTTAATTAATTATTTATTATTAATTTATAGTTAACTCTAACACTAGATTCATTGTAGAAAGGGCAGGTCAGGTTTAGTTTAAATTATATAATTTAACATGTTAAGTTGAGGAAACACAGTATAGGAAATTATGTAAATCTGCAACTGCTGCATATCTTGATCTGAGACTTTTACTCGAAGCTTTTAAACTTACCTTTACACCTTAAATTTTGTACATTTTTAACTCTCAAACAAACTCACAAAAAACAAAACTCTTGAATGTTTATGTAAATGTATGCGAAAAGGAAATTGCACTAGCAGAATTAGAAAGAAAAACAGACAAACTGGAATAATAATTATTAGATTTATACACAAATGGAGGAAAACTACGAAGAATTGTATAATAATGGCGCACTTATGAAGAAATGACACACATACAACATTTAATGTCTTTTCTAAACAACTTACTTAATAGACTTTCTCCTTACCCTTAATATCAACTCATATATCTTACTTATTCTTATGTATTATATTGATTGAATTGAAATGTTTATTGATAAATTATTGATTATTGAATACTGCATATTATGAAAATATAACATTTGAAATGTCTCAAAACTCAAATGCAATAAACGAATAAATTGAACAAATCAAAAACTTACACTCGTCATGTTTTGTTCTTGTAATTTAAAATAATAATTGTATAAATCAGAAAAAAGTAACAAAAACGGGGTTTCCGATCAAAAAATTGTACTAAAACAAGTCTTCATTATGAAACTAGATAATCCTAAAATGCTGATAATAGATAAGGCGCCATCTTTTTGGGGCGACTGAATGTGATACAATCCAAGATCCACTTTTCATTGACACAAAACTGTCCTTCCCTATTACAATTTGGGACTCCAATGAGAATATTGGCCTCGTCCCTATCTTCAGTGACTTTACCTTTGCATAATCTAATCAATCCAATGAGTTCACCTTTGGAGGGATGGCTGTTTGGTGCAACGTACATAGTTTCGCAGCTTGCAAACACGCCGTGCACGAACTTTCTGCCGAAAGCTTCTCTTTCTATCCGTAAACGCTGCAACAAAACATTAAGATCAACAACTATTCTCTTTGATTTTGTTTAGCTAAAGGTAAATACCTGAACATGTGGTGAGAATTCGGTAAGCTCATAGTCGTCTTCCGGGAGCCATTTGCCTGCTTTGTCCGAGTCAAACAACTGCAAAACACATTAATTATTAACACTTCAATAAAAACTACTAATAACTACGCGTTTATTTGTCTACAGAAATTTTGGGGTTTTTTCGTGCGACAAAAACTGTAAAAACAAATAAAATTCTGTGATAACGTTAACTGTTAAAATGTGCGCAATCATTTTATGGACAATTTTTTTGCATAAAAGCGAAAATTTTGTCGAGTTTTCAGTATAAACACAACAGACAACAAGCATCAAACCTCAATTTCTAATAAGAAAACGCACGATAAGAAAAAAATCAAAATGGTAAGTCAAAATACAATTTTAAACGGACATTTCAAATCAACTGCTTTTTGTTGGTAGAAGACCAAAGTTTGCATCTTGATAACAATGGCAGTTTGCTTTCTGGCAATGTCAGTAAGAGGAAAACCGATGGAAGTTGACGAAGTTGAGCAACTTGCGCAAGGGCAGACAACGACCACACAGAGCAGCATTAATAAATTGTTTCCGTTCCCCTTCAATTTCACGTTTCCGTTCCCGACTTTCTTCCCCTTTCCGGGATTCGGTGGTAATGCGGTGTAATTTCAGCACCAAAAACCCCAAAATGCTATTTAATCAAACTATACAAAACTACTGAACATTAACTTGTTTCGACTTTCGTTAATTTTTAAAAATAAACGTTCTAAAAACGATGAATTGCGAAATCAGTGAAATCACTTACCCAGCTTTTGTTGAGTATCCAAATCCCGCGACTCATTGCCCTCAAAATATTCAACGTACGAATCGGTTCCATCGAAACAAGGTGCGTCGTCCTTTTATTGACGTTGATGTCCATGTCGTTAACATCTCCGCCTAACTTCTTGTAGATGTTTCTGAACTCGAGGTTTTGTTCGCGGTGGAAACGCGTACACACAATATACATTTTCTTTGGCGGTTTTTGGCTTCTCTGCGTTTGCAGCCACTGCGAACGTTGCGCCGCCTTTCTTTCAAGAAATTCTTTCTGTGTACCGTATTGGATTAACTCCACGAAATCGTCGGTGCACAACGGCGAAAGTGTTCGTGCTTGCGTTCGAATTGGACTTTGCGTCCTGCCCTGTAAGTGCGTTTCCGCTGGTGCCGCCGGCGCCGGAATGTTAAGACCGCTAAGTTTTTCTGAGATTAGTTTGCGCGTGGTGCTGTTTTGCGCTAGTACGCGTGCGCGCCGCTCACCATCTTCATCACTGGCGCTGATTTGCTGGGAGACATCATCCGGGCAACACAGCTTCCGCTTGCTGCGTGTATTCTGTGTCTGCGTCATTAAATTCTGCGTATGAGTCTCCATCAAATTGGAACTTGCTTCAGGTGCTTCCGGTTCAGTCGCGGTGTGATTTTGATTGGTCATAAACGAATACGCTGTTGAAGCTGTTTTCTCGCCGGATTTCGAGCTCATTAGCGACCTTCGTGTTTTGCGTTTCTTCGATGGCGTCATTGCTAAGGAGGTTAATTGTTTGGACAGAGACCCCATGGGGCTTGCTTCAATTGTATTGGGAGGCGTTTTGCGTTTGGTCACACTTCGTGTGATTCTTCGATTTTCGGAGTGTTTCTGAGATCGTTCGGGTGTTTGCGGCTCATGTACTTCAACTTCTACCTGTATGTTTCCCCTGTTAGTAGCAGTATCAAGCGACGAACTTTCCGAACTAGGTGAATGCGTCCTTTTCGCTATCAATTCCTTGAAAAACCTGGACGATTCACACTTCGTTGCACTTCGCGACAGCCTTTTTGACGTTTCTGGAACCCTTTCGGGTGTCGTCGGCAAGTTGCTCATCACATTTTCCGCCGCACAATTCTCATTGCCATAAATCGAAGAAATCTCAGAAACTGAACTTGAAGTTGTGCTCATAGTCGAATAAAGATCTGCGGCGTCGGTAGTTTTCGTTTGAGATTTCGTTGATTTAGTACTATCTGAGAGCCGTAAAGACAAGTCTAAAGACTTTGCTTCATCATCAATATTATTATTATTAATCAGACTTAAGTTAAACAACCTTTTTGGCGAATTTTCAGGTTGTTTTTTCGCTGATTTTGGAAGTGTTTTGTAAGCAGCCAAATTATCGGAAGTGCTTGTACGCGTTGATGAAGTTGTAGTACGTTTAGATTTAGTTGTTTCATCTGTATTAACAACGCTTGTTGACTCCTTATGAGGAGTTTTGTCAACTTTGGTGTTAATTTCGTTTTCTTTCTGGAACATTGTCATTCTACGCGTTACTCTTCGCGTACTATCAGAAATCTCCGAGGAAAAATCCGTAGCAGTCAATTTTGTTGGACGACTTTCGCGAGTGTCTCCATCCGAGTCTAAGTCAGTTAACTCCATTTCTTGAGTCGCATGAATGGCCTTTTGTGATTTTCTGGAAGTGTTGCTTCCCGGCGTTTTTTGGAAAAATTCATCATCATCGGAAAGAAGGTCTAATTCAGCCGAGACAAGCGAAGTTTTACGCGACATTTCCGGTTGTTTCTCCGCCGATTTTGAAGGTGTATTGTAAGCAGCCAAATTATCGGAAGTGCTTGTTCTCGTAGATGAAGTTGTAGTACGTTTAGATTTAGTTGTTTCATCTTTATTAACAACACTTGTTGACTCTTTATGAGGAGTTTTGTCAACTTTGGTCTTAATTTCGTTTCCTTTATGGAACATTGTCATTCTACGCGTTACTCTTCGCGGACTTTCAGAAATCTCCGAGGAAACATCCATATCAGTCAGTTTGTAATCAGTAACGCGATTTATTGGACGATTTTCGCGAGTGTCTACATCCGAGTCTAAACCAGTTAATTCCATTTCTTGAGTAGCGTGAATGGTCTTTCGTGATTTTCTGAAAGTGATGCTTTCCGGCTGTTTCGGAATAGATTTGCTAATTTCGTGTAAAAAGTCATCGTCATCGGAAAGAAGGCCTAATTCAGCAGCGACAAGCAAAGTTTTACGAGATTTTGGAATTTCTGATGGTTGTTTCTCAACCTGATCTGACAATGCAACAAGTTGGAGAGATTCATCTAATTTGCGAGAAGTTTCTAATTCGTATTGCGTTTTACTACAAGGAGAACCGTCAATAACAGGCGCAGTTGAGTTCGCATCCGAATTGCTATCGCTTTCAATATCAGTCGCACTATTGCAATCTTTATCTATATCGTTGCTTTCGTTGCTTGTTGCAAAATCACAAATTGGTGAACTTCGACCTGCTCTCCCCGTGTTTCTACGCATTGTTATTCTACTCGTAACCGGAAGGGCATGAAGAGATGTTTGACTGCCCGCAATCACATCATCAATATCCGATTCAGAAATGTTACCAGCGGGAAGATGTACATTTGAATTCGAATAAGTAGAAGAACCTGACCTTAACTCAATTATTGATAAATCATCGTCGTTGCGAGGCGAAGTGTATGACGTCATGATTTTCGGATGATTTAAATTTGTACGGTTTGAACACGAGTTGGTTAGTGTGGACGAACTAAATCGGCGCTGATTTGCGTATTTCTGTAACAATTATCCTGATTGAAAACCCGTTCTCTCATTTTTTTATTTTTATAAGACGGTTGTGGGATATTTAGTCCCACAACCGTTAAAACTAATTCTTAATCAAAAAACTTACTGCATTGCACAAATCTTCACAAACTTTGGTGGCGTCAACATTCAACGGCGGATGCTTGGCGACTGGTTCGCGAACGCCTGTACGAATGATAATATCCAACCAAAACAATGAAACGATTGGGAGTTTGAGTCGTTTCGATGTTTTGTACGTTTCGTAACTTCCATCCTTAACAAATTTATTCAAAATTGTATCAATTGCATTTATTTATCACAAAAACAGGTAGGGTTTCATGAGTCTTGATTTTCAAGAATTATTGTCTTAATTTAAAAAAAATTCGACACAAGATCAATTTTTAATATCCAAAAATGGTAGCAATTTTTGGATGCAAAATGCTGTCGTCTAAAAAGGGCTTAAATCAAAATTAATTAGATAAGAAATTTAAAAAAACAGAAAGAAAATAAATAAAAAACGCAAGACAAGAAAACTTCGTCTCGATATTTCAAGACAAGACAAGAAGTCCAATTCGAGACAAGAATTCTTGTTTTGACTCAAAATATTGCAGAAAAATGCAAACCATTAACTTATTCTCGACAATTGAACCTTTTGTGTGTTCCAAATTCATAGTCTTGATTTGTCGAGACTCTTGCAAGACAAGACAAGAACTGCCCCAATAATATAAGTGGTCTTGTCTCGTGAGACGCTCGTTGCTGATTGGTTGATCTTACCTTGTAAATGACATGCGTAACACGCTTATTCAACTTTTCTGAGACACTAGCACCCAATGAAATAACCAACTGTTTAATAATTAACGATCTATCGACACTTCCGGATTTAACTTCAACGAAAGCAATCACATCTTGCAGTAATTTGTGTCTCGGAATCTTTTTCCCTGAGCTCCCCGCAGCCGCGACAGGGACAACATTCTCGCGATTATCACCAGCACTATCAAACTGAAGTCGTATTTTCTTATTGTTTTCGAGCGCACGTCGTCGCAGCAGCGCTGTAGGGCTCTCAAAACGCACCGGTTTGGGAGTTTTCACTCTATTTAGGGGGCTTTTACTACCACTCGCGAGTTCTTTGCGTTCGTAGGCTTCGATTTGCTGTTTGTTCTCTTTCAAAAAATCGAGCACCATCCTTTTAGCGACTGGGTCATTTTTAAGTGTTTCGTACAGTTTGTTAGTGGCTTCAGTACTGCTTAAAGGATTGGCTTTGGGATCGGGGGCGCAAGCAGTGGCTTTTTTTTGTCTTTTGGGGATCTTTGAGGCTGGTGGCGGTTTTCGAGGCGGAGACAACTGGAAAGTCATACGAGGCATGTCGTTGTTATCCATTGTATAAAATGATGGATAAAACGTTCATAGGAAGTAAAGAAATTGTATGAAGAAAACGAGGAAATGTCAAGGGAAATGTATCAGTTGATTTTAAAACGGCGAAAAACCGTTGGTCACAGCTGATAACAACGACACGACACAGCGGCGCTATGGCGCCGCTAGAGAACGAGAGTGACCCGAGTGACCGTTAAAGAGAAAAGTGAGGTTAAAACAACCGGTGTGAACTTATCAACCGAATTCCCCGAATTCCCAGCACCCGATTTATTTGAAATAATCGAAACAAAACAATCAATTCATTTGAAATAATCGAATCAAAACAGTAAAATAATCGATTCATTTGAAATAATCGAAAAATAATAGATCTTGGACTTGGACTCTGCTGGTTACGGAGTAATTATCATTAATCTCGATGTTGCTGGCATGGTCCTATCTACGCGGCGCTTTGCTGCAAGCTCAGCANGTTGCTGGCATGGTCCTATCTACGCGGCGCTTAAATGCAAGCTCAGCACTTACGCTGTTTCTAAGAATATGCGTACTTTGCTGTCATAACACTATCTTCCTATCTACGCTGCGCTTAAATGCAAGCTCAGCAATTTCGTTGTTTCTAAGAAGGGGAAGCGGAATTTGCACAATTTTTCAACCAAAATCTTCTTCAAATAGCTTCCTTTACAGTTTACATTGATTTCAGATCTTGGTCTCTGCTGGTTACTAAGTTATTATCACTATTCTCGCTTTTGCTCGCATGGTACCATCTATGCAGCGGTTAACTGCAAGCTCAGCAATTAGCTGTTTCTAAGAAGGGAAAGCTGATTTTCCACAATTTTTCAATCAAAATCTTCTTCGTATAGCTTCCTTTACAGTTTACATTGATTTCAGATCTTGGGCTCTGCTGGTTACTAAGTAATTATCACTAAACTCGCTTTTGCTGGGATGGTCCCATCTATGCAGCGGTTTACTGCAAGCTCAGCAATTAGCTGTTTCTAAGAAGGGAAAGCTGATTTTCCACAATTTTTCAATCAAAATCTTCTTCGCATAGCTTCCTTTACAGT